>CM021104.1:14490125-14779254 GCA_007115665.2 Sequoiadendron giganteum | reverse complement strand
GTTTAGAGCCTTGAGGTTTTGGAAAGTCTTAGTGAGGAGATCAGGAAAAACTAGACAATGTTGTCTTAGAAATTAGTCCTAAAAGTTTAAAAAAGGCATTAATGGTGTTATAATCCCAACCTAAGGGTCCTAGCACATGGGAGAAATGTATATAAGGTTAAAAAAACCCTAATACTTGAGTTGGAAGATTTATTGTATGAATTGAGATTTGAGAAGGAGATTTTGTGAGTTGGAAGAGTGAAAATTTGGTGGAATTTTTGTGTTTGAACCTTCATCCAGTCAATAATGGATTGAGAGGACTTGTATGATTCTTTGAGTCTTTAAGTTTTGTTATTTACTTACTATGTGAAGAATTATATTAGTCATTTAACTCTACTGGTTGTCATTTTCCAAGTTTTTGGTGTTCTTGGTCTCACTATCAGTTTAGGCCAGTTTTGTAAAAGAATGACCCCACTTGAATTCCCGTGGCAAGGCTACCATGGAGACTTAGAATCAAGTAGGGGAAGATATGTATAGAGTAAATAGAGTGTGTGGATTCTTGGTTTGCAATGAAGGTGATGAATTCATCAAGCATTAGGCCAGTGCAAGTGCATTCTAGCTAGTGGCTTCGAGAGGACAATAGTAAAGAAAGGTAATAAATGGATTGGTTTGTGCCAATCAGGAGTATGGAAGTTTTAACACATGTATTTGAGACATGTGTGTTTAAGGAGGAGAGTTGAGGAGATCATTGGAGCCTTCAAAGAAGGAAAAGGTGTTGAAAACCCTAGAAACCATTGAAAATAGGGGGTTTGAGGACAGTCCTATGTACAGACACTTATAGGACCTAATACTTGATAAATCTTGGAGCCTTGATAGCCAATAGGAAGAATCTACAAAAAAATTTGGGGGTTGTTAAGACAGGTTGTAGGAAAAGTCTAGGAAACAGGTTCCAGGAGCCCTAATTGGGGCAAAAGGCTACAAGGCCTAAAATTGGGTTTTTCTTGAAAGCGATGGGTAAAAGGTGAAAGGATACAATGAGATGGATCAGTGAAGTGTAAAAAAACCAAAGGACAACTAGAATACCCTTCCCTAGCCCTGGAGTGGTTAGGACACTTTGGGTCAGTGTGGAGCTCAAGGAAGCTCAATGGTGGAATCGGAGTAACGGTGTTGAATTTGAAATTGGTGGAGTCTTATGTAGTGAGAGGGGTTTAAGAGTGATCCCTGAGTAGGGTAGAGTGGAATACCCTAGGAAGACTAGAGAATAGGTCTTGGGAAGAGCAAGAGTAATCTTGAAGTATAGGACTCCCCACCAATGGGTAGTCGTAGGATGCGCCAAACATCCTCAAGAGTAATGGTGGCCTCACCAGTAGGAAGATGAAAGGATGACGTCTCACTATGTCATTGCTCACCTAAGGCATGCATCATACCTAGATGTGCTTGAATAGGATGGACATAAACAACGTGCCATAGACCCAACATCCCAAGTTGCTCCTATAGGAATACATGCATATCCTACAATCTCTCAAGTACTGGCCACTGGTGCTCCCTCGAATGAATGACCTCCTGAATCTCCTATTTAAGGAAAGGTACTGGATTAATTTACCTATGTAAAATATTTTGTCTATGTGAACCCCTAAACCTACATATGCACAATGGAAGTCAAATGTTGTTAGTGTTAGTTCAAATATACATGTAACAACGAGGGATTCCCCATAATATCCATCTATCTAAAACTTAAGTTAGGAAATGAAGAACACAATGAAATTAAAACATTTAAATCCTAATAAAGCAAATAGCATGTTGATTCCATGGGGGAATTGGTGCCAATGGTATGTTACAATTGGCACTTTCCCAATTCCTAATTGCAATGTTTGATTGAATGAGAGAAATGGTCAAATCTCCAAAGAGATTTGAGCATAACCTTGTTACAAAATCTCAAATATGGTGGATGATTGGATGAAATTGGAAAAATTAGCTCTCAATGTGGAGAAAGCAACATTGCATGTGATTGTGGATAAAGATTGAGGATAAGAATCTCCAATTTATAGATTTCAATCTTAGAAGAATGAATGAAAATAAGCAATGTGGGATAAAAGATAGTTCAATGGCATTGTGCCACTTGTCCAAATGTGATTGGATGAGGAATGAGCAAGTTTTGGCCAATGTGCCAATAAATGAAATTAGGTGGCATTTCAAACTTGAGAAATGAAATGTTGAAGAGGGAAAAGGAATGAATTTATTGTCACTTGGCTCAAGGTCAAAGACATGTAAGAGGATTTTAATGCCTTGTTGGAAGGACCAAGTCCACCTGGACTTTTTGAATTCAAAAGAGGAATATTCCCTTTTTGATGCTTTGTGAGGGAAAAGAGAGAATTTAGTAAATCAAATAAATTGATTTATTGTACAACTTGCATTCTCTAGAAGTTTTTAATGAAAGAGATTAACTTAATCAAATTTTTGATTAACTTAATGGAGAATTAGGTGATGTGACAATTTAGACTTAGATTTATGAATTGATTTAATTTCAAAATTGAGAGGAAATGATTAATTAAATAAATGATTTGATTTATTTAATAAAGAAGGAAAGTGTTAGATTAAATCAGATAAGGTTTAATTTATTTAATTTAATGAGAAGACTTTAGAGATTTTAATCAAATAAAATGATTTATTTAATTAAACACCAATGTAGGGTTAATTAAATTAAACTGATTAATTTAATCAAGGAGGTGATAGACTTAATCCAATAAACAGTTATTTATTGAATTAAAGGATAGAAAGTGATGAAATGCTGAGAATTTGATCTGAGAGGAAATGTTGTTAGTAATCGGGATCCGGTGTGCCAAAACGAACTTGTACATTTTTCATGTCTACATTTTGCCCCTTTTTGAAGCAATGTACTTGTTGCATTGGTTCAAAGAATAATTTTTGTAATCAAGGTTCAAAATTTTATCGATTTTCAGATGCCCCACTGCTGTCCCAGTGGAAGGATATTGCTGGATATTGCCCCCTTGACAGATAGGACGAAAATATTGAATTTTTGGATGGTCTCGCGAAAAAAGATGACAAGGTGCTTGATGGAAGTCAAACGTTGTTAGTGTTAGTTCAAATATGCATGTAACAATGAGGGATTCCCCATAAAATCCATCTATCTAAAACTTAAGTTAGGAAATGAAGAATACAATGAAATTACAACATTTAAATCCTAATTAAGCAAATAACATATTGATTCCATGGGGGAATTGGTGCCAATGGTATGTTGGAATTGGCCCTTTCCCAATTCCTAATTACAATGTTTGATTGCATGAGAGAAATGGTCAAATCTCCAAAGAGATTTGAGCATAACCTTGTTACAAAATCTTAAATATGGTGGATGATTGGATGAAATTGGCAAAATTAGCTCTCACTGTGGAGAGAGTAACTTTGCATGTGATTGTGGATAAAGATTGAGGAGAAGAGTCTCCAATTTATAGATTTCAATCTTAGAAGAATGAATGAAAATAAGCAATGTGGGATAAAAGATAGTTCAATGGCATTGTGCCACTTGTCCAAATGTGACTGGATGAGGAATGAGCAAGTTTTGGCCAATGTGCCAATAAATGCAATTAGGTGGCATTTCAAACTTGAGAAATGACATGTTGAAGAGGGAAAAGGAATTAATTTATTGTCACTTGGCTCAAGTTCAAAGACATGTAAGAGGCTTTTAATGCCTTGTTGGAAGGACCAAGTCCACTAGGAATTTTTGAATTCAAAAGAGGAATATTCACTTTTTGATGCTTTGTGAGGGAAAATAGACAATTTAGTAAATCAAATAAATTGATTTATTGTGCAACTTGCATTCTCTAGAAGTTTTTAATGAAAGAGATTAACTTAATCAAATTTTTGATTAACTTAATGGAGAATTAGGTGATGTGACAATTTAGACTTAGATTTATGAATTGATTTAAGTCCAAAATTGAGAGGAAATGATTAATTAAATAAATGATTTGATTTATTTAATAAAGAAATAAATTGTTAGATTAAATCAAATAAGGTATAATTTATTTAATTTAATGAGAAGACTTTAGAGATTTTAATCAAATAAATTGATTTATTTAATTAAACACCAATGTAGGGTTAATTAAATCAAACTGATTAATTTAATCAAAGGAGGTGATAGACTTAATCCAATAAACAGTGATTTATTGAAAATGTAGACATGAAAAATGTACAAGTTCGTTTTGGCACACCTGATCCTGATTACTAACAACATTTCCTCTTAGATCAAATTCTCAGCATTTCATCACTTTCTATCCTTTAATTCAATAAATCATTGTTTATTGGATTAAGTCTATCACCTCCTTTAATTAAATTAATCAATTTAATTTAATTAACTCTACATTGTTGTTTAATTAAATAAATCATTTTATTTGATTAAAATCTCTAAAGTCTTCTCATTAAATTAAATAAATTAAACCTTATTTGATTTAATCTAACACTTTCCTTCTTTATTAAATAAATCAAATCATTTATTTAATTAAACATTTTTCTCTCAATTTTGGACTTAAATCAATTCATAAATCTAAGTCTAAATTGTCACATCACCTAATTCTCCATTAAGTTAATCAAAAATTTGATTAAGTTAATCTCTTTCATTAAAAACTTCTAGAGAATGCAAGTTGCACAATAAATCAATTTATTCAATTTACTAAATTCTCTATTTTCCCTCACAAAGCATCAAAAAGTGAATATTCCTCTTTTGAATTCAAAAAGTCCAAGTGGACTTGGTCCTTCCAACAAGGCATTAAAAGCCTCTTACATGTCTTTGACCTTGAGCCAAGTGATAATAAATTCATTCATTTTCCCTCTTCAACATGTCATTTCTCAAGTTTGAAATGCCACCTAATTGCATTTATTGGCACATTGGCCAAAACTTGCTCATTCCTCATCCAAGCACATTTGGACAAGTGGCACAATGCCATTGAACTATCTTTTATCCCACATTGCTTATTTTCATTCATTCTTCTAAGATTGAAATCTATAAATTAGAGACTCTTCTCCTCAATCTTTATCCACAATCACATGCAAAGTTACTCTCTCCACATTGAGAGCTAATTTTTCCAATTTCATCCAATCATGCACCATATTTAAGATTTTGTAACAAGGTTATGCTCAAATCTCTTTGGAGATTTGACCATTTCTCTCATTCAATCAAACATTGTAATTAGGAATTGGGAAAGGGCCAATTGCAACATACCATTGTCACCAATTCCCCCATGGAATCAACATGCTATTGGCTTAATTAGGATTTAAATGTTGTAATTTCATTGTATTCTTCATTTCCTAACTTAAGTTTTAGATAGATGGATTTTATGGGGAATCCCTCATTGTTACATGCATATTTAAACTAACACTAACAACGTTTGACTTCTATTTTGCATATGCAGGTTTAGGGGTTCACATTTTGGCGTTAGAAGGAGGGCTTGAAGCTTTTTGACACGTTTTTCGTCAAATTTTTGTAGTTTTCTTCACGTTTTTCTTCATACACAGGAAACTACACCACGTACCAAATACATGGCACTGTATTGCACTGCACCTCCCGAAGCCCGCGGCACCATATAGCACCGCAACTACTTCCCACACATCAAATTTGAAATTTTGCCAAACATCGCCGCTACCAAACTCCACCACTTGTAAAACTCCGCCGCACCCGCGGTCTCTGTTTCTGTAGAGCACCGCATACAGTTGAGTGCACAGCGTTGTATTGCACCACTTGTGCTTTTTAAGTAGCACTACACCCATTAAGGAGCACTGCATTTGCTAAACTCTGCCGCAGGATCAGTTTGGTTTTTAAAATTTGAATATATTTTTTTTTAAATATCAACCTAATTTGCTATTTTTTTCTTTTTTCACTCTCTATTTTTCTGTTATTTTGCAAGATGGAGGCAAAAGGAGAAGTTCATAATCATGTTATCTTCACAAACCCAAAGTGTTTCTAAACACTAAAAGTGTTCTTTAACACTTCTTGAGAAATTTTTTTGAATCTTTGACCTTAGGAAAAAATAACTTTACTTTGGGCTTTAAAAAATGTTTAAATTTTCATGTTCATCTTGTGCAAAGTGTTTCTAAACACTTAAGTGTTCTTCAAAACTTCTTGAAAATTTGTTAAAATCTTTGACCTTAGGCTACTAATTTTTCATTGGGATCTAAAAAGAACAAAAAAACTTTTTTTTTTAAAGTTGCCAAGGGGCTAAAAGGAATTTTAGACACTTACTAATTTTCAATTTGGATTTAAAATTGGACAAGGAAAACTTCAAATTTTATTTTGGTGCTTCTAAAATGAACTCATCATTGCTTTGAAGGATAAAATTGAACATGTGTCTTTTATGTTGTGCAAAATTTTTAACAAATTAACATCATTAAAATGCGTATGCACTTCTCTCGTGCTTTATAGTGATGTTGAGAATCAAAAGCATTTTAGTGATATTAACTTGTCGAAAAGATTGCCTCCACATTTGATTTGGGCACTTAAAATTGAACAAAACATGTGAGTGTGAGCACGATATATCGTGGAGGTTCTCCCCTTTGTTTTTCAACAAGGGTTGTGTGAACAACGGGATATGTTAGCTCACTTTTGTTAACTTAGAGGGCTTGCCTTGTGGGAAAAAGTAATCACCCAAGGGAACGACCAACCAGGAACACGCTATAGCCAAGCGACTTCCACCCAGGATATAAGTGTGGATATTGGAACAAAGGCCAATATCACGAGGATTATTCTGACGAGATGGATAGCAATGGACTCTTGCCAATGTTGGATAATCCCCCATGAATGGAATGCCCGAATTAGAACCCCTTGTTTAGAAAAAGGCCAAAACCTTGTCTATCTTATTGGTGCAAAAGGTTATGTCCTTTGAAGCCGCCCCAGGTAATATGTGGTCTTGTTGTGGAAATGGAAGGTATGCCATGGGAGATTCATGCGTACTAATGCTTGGCTAACTCAAATAAGTGAGTGTCGTGGAGGGGAGCTAGTGTGGTCAAGCATTTAGCCATTCACACAAGATATGCACAGCTGGATTTATCCAAGTGGGAACCCAATAAGGTATTGCCTCATCAACCTAGGAGTGTAAAAGTGCTTGGAAAAAACACATTGCTTGATCTTGAAAATATTTTGAAAAATAAACATGCACAAAAAAACCTTGAAATTTCAACGACCTTGTGGGAAACAAATACCTATTGACGAACTTGCCCACTCTTGCTTTCCCTAGGAATCACATTCCTAGAGGTTTCTAAGTGTGCAAGTTCTACCATCATTTGTTTCCAATAAGGATAAACATAGGGAACTTTTGCCCTATTTTCCTCGATTTCCACACAAAGGATGAGAAAGAAAATGGGACACTAGACATATAGTTTGAAAACCTAAGAAAGCAAGTGTCTTGGAAAAAAATAACCTCGTTTAACCAAGATAAAGAGACAAATTGAATTTTTACATGTGTTGTTTCCAATGATTTCCTGCAAGATTAAAATCCCAAAGCCAAAGTTCAAAAAAGTGAGTCTAAAAATCTATGAGCAATGCCTTCAGATGCTCCTTGAAGTAAGGGAGAGACTTGTATACAATTTTTACAAAAAGGCCTCAAGGAACAATCCCGCATTGTATGCATTTTATTGTCAACAAAATCCTTAACTTTTTCAAAGGTTTGCATTTCTCCCATAGGAAGTCTAGCATGTTTTTCAATACCGAGGTTTTGTAGAGAGAGTCACATGTAGGTTAAGGTTCAAGATCAAAGTTGTCATTCTCATCCATTCCTCCATCAACCAAGTCTCATTCCATCATCAAACCTTTTTTGAGAACTCTAGAATCAATCATCATGCTAAACTTAGAGGGCTAAATCAACATCATCATACCTTGGCTTAACACACTTAGCCAATGTAGTCATAAAATATTGGACAAATTTTCTTTGAGATAACACAACTTCTTAAAGTCTATTGGTTCTCAATCACATTAGCATAACACACCTTGTCAATTCATCCATCTGTGCAAGTTCCCTTAGGATAACATAACATCCTAGGGAAAACAACTTCACAAAAAAATCTTGTTTGACTTAACATGTCTAGTCGAATTATCACAATCAATCAAATCAAAAGCCCTTACAATTTTAGCACATACCTTCAAAAAGTTCTTCGAAAAAAAGGTTTCACTCACTCATCCCATCCATTTAACCCATCACCATTATCACCATCTTTGATCTTTTAGCTTCCCTAGTTCTTCTCTTTTGGACCTAAAGGATTAGGATCGAACAAATCCCTATTTTTTATGGTCCAAACAAGATCTCAATACAAGAAGAACATGGAGAATATCAAAGAAATATCAGCTTCTATGGACATGAGCCATCTAAACACTGAAGTGAACCTAGCAGAATCAAGCAATCCCCCAAGCAACTCTCCCTCATCATCACAAAATCCTCAAGAGGAGAGTCATCAAGAGGACAACACAAATGAAGACATGGGGATGACACCAAATGAAATCATGGAAATGGTTCAAAATCTAGAGAACCTGAAAATTGTTAATGCTATGTTCAAATACATAAATTCAATAGTAAGAGGAGGGGTCATGCCCCCTCCTGACCTTAACATAAGCACTAGTACAGATACATCCCCATTGTCAAACAACAATCAAGAAGTTCCTTGCACCACATCAATCATCACACCAACCTCCCCGAATATGAACAAGGGGAGTGCCATGTTCCAGGAATTGAAAAAACACCGCCTTGTGGCTAATAAAGAAGCAATCATCACCCCCACACTAGCTACATTTATTTCAGAAAAACCATCTCACCCATACATCCCACTCACATTTCATAATCCTGCTAGTTCATCCTCATTTCACAACACACCAGCCTATCAATTGAATATACCAATTGCCCCACCACATGAGGAAGTTGGCTTGTTTGGAATGACACAAGCTATCAATCTGTTCTCTTTCCAAAGTGGTGCATCATCCCTTCCCCCACTTCCTTTTGCATCCGCATCACCTCTTGGAATAGGTCTTCCACCTTTTCCCATCAAAAATTTTGCCAATCCAAGCAATCTAACCACCACTTTGAACCTACTTCTTTTGCCCATATCCTCAAAAAAATTGGAACTATTCGTGTCACCACGGTTAATGCATCCATTGGTCCTCAAGTCTCCTAAAGCATGCCTCCTTAAGGACCAATCATCTCAAACACCCCTCCGACAACCCAAATCACAATCACCACCACAATATCCCCACCCGCCATGATAGTTGGCATGATTCCTGCTCCACCACCAATCCCACCAAAAGCCAACACAACAAATTCATTCACCACTCTAATCCAAACCTTCCAAAAGGCAAACCAACAAAGAGTACTCCAGCAAAAGCAGCAAGCCCAAGCCCAAGCACAAGCTCAAGCCCAAGCCCAAGCACAAGCGTAAGTTCAAGCCCAAGCCCAAGCGCAAGCTCAAGCCCAAGCCCAAGCGCAAGCTCAAGCCCAAGCTCAAGCCCAACAACAGGCACAAGCTCAATACCAAGCGATCCACCTGCAAGCCTACCAACAAGCCCTGCAAGACTTTCAGGCACAACACCAAGCTAAACAACAAGCTCTATTAGCACAATAGTAACTCAACCAACAACAAGCATTGTTGGCGCAACAGTAGCTAGACCAACAACAAGTGTTACTAGATCAACAACAACTTGACCAGCAACAGGCTTCATGGGAACAACAACAGATGGACCAACAACAAGCGCTATTGGAACAGCAACAACAAGATCAACAACAAGCGTTGTTGGCACAAATGCAGGCTTACCAACAAGCCTTAAATGCATAGCCAGCCAAGCTTGCAACAAATGCCCATCAATACTCCTCCCACCATGCGCACTCCCCAAACACCTTATAACTTATTCATCCCACCCCCCGATCCAAGCAAAGACATCGCAACACAAATCAAACTGCTCTCGTAGTAGGTGTTGGACTTGCAAGCAGGAAAAACCACAAGGAAACTAGGCAACTTGTGCCCTTATCCATTCGATAGAAGTCTCACCATGGTACCATTTCCAAAGGGATTCGAGATCCCCAAATTTGATAAATAAAATGGAACAGACAACCCTGAAAACCACGTCAGGGAATTTCAGGTGCACTACATGGAGGTCGCATATGATGACATGTATCTAATGTGGCTCTTCCCCTGAAGCCTAACTGGTCCAGCCATGGAATGGTTTTCTCACCTACCCATGGGCATTAAAACATTCAAGGAAATAGTGGAGGCTTTCCTTAAAAATTACGCTTTTAATATGGGTGTGGATGTCAGTTTAGAAGAACTATCTGCACTCAAACAAGAGAAAGGAGATTTATTCACAACCTTCTTGCAAAGATGGCAATCCAAGGCCAATCAGAGCAAGTGGACTATGCCAGAAGAACAACAAGTCTGCACCATCATAGCCAACCTTCATAAAAACTTGGCGTTCTACTTGAAAATGCAGTGCATCACAACATACGACCAACTAATTCCAAAGGTGCTCAACATTGAAAGAGCCCTTACGACGTGAGAAGGTGCACCAACATTCAATCCACCACAAGATAACCACCCATCTAACAACTACAATGATAAACCTCAAACATGGTCGAGGAACAAAAATATCACGAATGATGGCATGGTCGACGCTAAGGTAGTCATCAATGCTCCTAAGCAAAATACCCAAAACCATCATCAATCACAAAATCATAATCACAATAATGTGTAGACTAATGCGGTAGTGGCACAACCACCTTCCACCAGCCAAGTCAACAATGTGGGTAATCAAGGAGGACCACCTCCCCGCAACAAGTTTTCCTCCAAGAGGAAGTTCACAGCCCTTGGTGAATCGATTGAGTCTATCATGAAAAAACTAGTCAAAGAGAACTTAATCGAGATCTCTAACTCCTAACAATACATGGAGCCCATGACCAAACCACCGTGGTACAAAGAGAATCTCCTATGTGACTTCCACAAAGTCAAAGGACACACCACCACCAACTGCATGAGACTCAAGAATATCATCCAAGACCTCATTGAGGATAAGGTCATCAACATCGAGCAGCCGACCGGAAACCAAGACCTAAAAATCTACACGAATCCGATGCCGAATCATAACCAAGGGAATAATAAGGGTAAGTAAAAGTATGCTAGTGCTAATCTAGTATATTAGGAGATAGTCAGATGTGTCGACGAGATGGTTACTGTCATAAATATACAGGGAGCCAACAATGACTATGGAGTAACCACACTAGGTGGAAAGGTTACCATTGCTGGGGCACCTGCTAAGACCCCCATTACCAACACAAAGGTCATCCCCTATGATTACAATGTAATTGACCAGCTGAAAAGAACACCTACACAAATCTCCATCATGGAATTACTAAAAATCTCCGCCGCCCATAGACAAATCCTAGATGAAGCACTAGCTGCATCGACCATTGCTGCCACCCTCAACACAGAGCAATTTCAGGCTATGGTGGGTAACATCGTTACCCCAAATCTCATCACATTTTCTGACCAAGATTTCCCCTCACAACCATCTCATAACTGCGCACTCCACCTCCAAGTCCTAATCCATAAAAATAAAGTCAAAAGAGTCCTGGTAGATGGTGGTGCAGGTCTTAATATTTGTTCGCTGAAACTCATAAAAAAATTGGGATTCACCGAGGATTCCATCAATAAGAACAAAAGAATCACAATAAGAGCATATGATGACTAGGAAAGAGTGTCTCAGGGCACTATCAAGATTCCCATCCAAGTGGGGCAGCAACCATGGAAACAACCTACCAAGTTCTTGACCTTGATCTACCCTACAACATCCTCCTGGGATGCCCATGGATACATCAAATGAAGGCAGTGGCCTCAACCTATCACCAATGCATTAAGTTCTCATATCAAAATGAAGAGGTTACTATACATGGGGATCCCAAACCTTTCACCTACTGCAAAAACTTGGAAGCCAAATTTTAAAAGATCCCTCAAGTACCTAAAAATGATGAAGGACCATCCACTTCATACATAGACCCAGCTAATCTCGCCTCCACTTCTGTGACATAGACACCTGCCATCCCCGATATATCCAAGATCAAAAACATGATACAGGACAATGGATGCAATGATTATAGAATGAAGAGAAATGCTTTTGTTGTAGGAGAGTTACCACAATCTCCTAGGTCACATGGGCAACCATAATTGATTCAAACACCTGTTCGCACTAGAATGAAACCTGCTAGATTCCACCATTGGGGGGATCTTAGTCGAGAGAATGTAGATGAGGAGGACATCACAAACACTATGTACCAAGATGAAAGATCCACTCCCACCCTACCCATGGAGGAAACAAAAATAGGATTACAAATGATGTTTGACATGGGCTATAACAGGAATGAAAGCCTAGGAAAAAATAGTGATGGATGGTTGGAGCCCATCATGGTAGAAAGAAGGATGTGAAACATTGGCCTTGGCTATACCCCTTCGAGTATAACCATACGTGGTAGAGGTATGCCCAAAAGAGTAGTCTGGTCCTCCCCTCAGGTAACAACAACAGTCCCTAGACCACCTGTTTGCTTAGGGATCCCACTTGACAATTACACCTTTGACGTTACCGATGTGTGTGCTAGTAGTGATGATGAGAATACCATAGCAAGTCTCCCTAGGATTTTCAAGGAGTCCACCTTGTTAATGATTAGTGCCTCACCCACTGAGCCAATCCAATGAACACACCAAATCCACTTAGTATACCCCCAACTCATCGATCACGACCAACAAGGACCACTAATTCTGGACTCATTCAAAAATGATGAGGCTCTCTCAGAATTTATGGGACTAAGGGATACAATCCTGTGTAGAGATCACAAGGCTGGATTCAACATCACACTAGATACACAAGCATACTATGGGGAGACAATTGATTCCTTCAGTCACAAAAGGAAAAGATCGAGAATAAGCTCGGAGTTATTAAGTGAAAACCACACTGTGGCACTCTCTAACCATAAAACGGTAAAAATAAAGGACACATCCGATGGTGAAAACCTCCCCAAGGTGCCAGACGATGAAGGATTCAATCTCCCCCTTACTACTTTACATCAAGAGAAGTCAACAGTATTGGCAGAATAGTGCAACCCGGTGAACTTAGGAACATAAACAGAGCCACAAGTCACCTTCTACGCAAAATCCCTCCTAGAAGAAGAACAAGAACTATTGTCAGCATTCCTAAAGGAAAAAAAGGTGAATTTTGCATGGACCTATGTAGACATGCCAGGCTTGGACCCTGAAGTAGTAGTTCATCATTTGGTTGTTTACCTCAAAGCAAAACCAGTCAGATAAAAGCTAAGGAAGATGCACCCACAAATAGCCTTGTTTGTAAATATTGAGCTGCAAAAACTTCTGGATGTTGGCTTCATATGCCCAATTGACTATCCAGAATGGGTATCTAATCTTGTGCTAGTCTCAAAACCAAAAGGGGGCATCCGCATCTACACTGATTTCAAAGACCTAAACAAATTGTGTCCCAAGGATGACTTTCCACTACCCAACATTGACATGATAGTGGATATGACGGCCGGACATGAGATGCTCTCCCTAATGGATGGCTTCTCGGGGTACAATCAGATAATGATCGTAAAAGAAGACCAACACAAAACAACATTCACATGTCCTTGGGGCACCTACTACTAGAACGTAATGCCATTTGGGTTGAAAAATGTAGGAGCTACATACCAAAGAGCCATGACATTAATCTTCCATGACATGATCCATAAAACAGTCGAAGATTATGTAGACAACATATTGGCTAAATCAAAGAAGATACAAGACCATATAGCAACTGTAAGTGCTATCTTTGATAGGCTCGAACAATATAAGGTTAGACTCAACCCAAAGAAGTGTGTCTTTGGGGTACAATCAAGAAAGCTGCTAGGATACATAGTTTCAATGAGAGGAATAGAGGTGGACCCTGCAAAGGTAAAAGCAATCCTCGAAATGGAAGCACCAAGAACATTAAAACAACTAAGAGGATTGCAAGGAAGACTCCAGTCCATCTGGAGATTCATAGCACAACTGGCAGATAAATAGATTGCCTATTCACACCTACTTCACAAGGGAGTAGCTTTCAGATGGGATGACAAATGCAAGCAATAATTTAGCAAAATAAAAGAATATCTACTTCCACCACCTGTGTTGATGCCACCAATTGTGGGGAAATCATTAATCCTATATATCTCTACAACAACAGCCGCCCTGGGGGCCCTTTTAGCCCAACATGATGAAAAGGGAATTGAGCGGGCTATCTACTACATCAGCAAAACAATGGTGGGACATGAGCTCAATTACACATCAATAGAAAAAGCTTGCCTAGCACTAGTATTTGCGGCTCAAAAATTTAGACACTACATGCTAGCACACCAAATCAAGCTGATTGCCAAAATAGACCCTCTAAAATACCTATTGTCAAAAGCAATGCTTATAGGTAGAATGGCTAAGTGGGTAATGATATTATCTGAACATGATATCGAGTATGTAGAGTGAAAAGCCATAAAAGGACAAGTCATTGCAGATCAACTGGAAGAAGCTCCCCTCTACACAGATAACCCACTCATATCAGAATTCCCAGATGAGTCCCTTTTTAACCTTGGTGCAGCAGACCACTGGAAGTTATACTTTGATGGCTCTCACACACAACATGGATCAGGAGCTGGTGTATTCTTCATCATGCCGCAAGGAGACTGCATACCTAGATCATACAAGCTAGCATTCCCTTGTACTAACAATATTGTAGAATACGAGCCTTTGACCATAGGCCTCAAAATTGCAGCACAATGGTGAATCATGGCATTAAAAGTCTATGGGGACTCACAACTTATCATCAACCAAGTCAACGGTGAATACCAAATGAAGGATGATAAGCTCGCACCATACAAGAAGGTGGTAGAAAGCCTCAAGGAATCTTTCATCGACATTACCTTTGAGCAGATACCAAGGACAAACAATAGAGCAGCCGATGCAATGGCAACAATTGGATCCTTACTAGACGTCCCTCACAACGTCTCAAAACATGAATTCCTTGTAGAACAGCTTCTCGTACCCACATTCAAGGTACCAGAGTCAGAATACGTGTGTGAACTTGTTGGTCCCAATGATCTTTGGTATCATGATATATACACCTACCTAAAGTTAGGAATCCTCCCCACTTACATCATTCCGAACCTAAAATGCACTTTTATCAAAAGAACTTCACGATTCGTCATCCTAGGAGAGACCCTCTTTTGTAGAAGTACTAACAGAACCTTGCTACGTTGTTTAAAACTCGAGGAAGCCTTGACTGCTCTAACTGAGGTACACAATGGCACCTGCAGGTCACACTCAAGTGGTATGAACTTGGCTAAAAAGTTGCTGAGAATAGGGTACTACTGGCCGATGATGGAAAGAGAGGCACACAACTTTATCGGGAAATGCCTACAATGTCAACAACATGGAGACCTTATTCATGCACCAGCTCAAGAACTGCATCCCATTATCACACCTTGGCCCTTTTCACAATGGGGGCTTGATCTCATTGGTAAAATATCACCCACCTCATCCAATGGCCACAAGTTCATCACCACCGCCATCGAATATTTCACAAAGTGGGTCGAAGCAATTCCCATGACCTACATCATGGGAAAACAAATATCCAAGTTCATCCTGAATTACCTCATTTTCCGATATGGTGTTCCCCAATCCATTATCTCTGATAATGGGATGCCCTTCAAAAATCAGGATGTCCATGATTTGTGAGAAAAATTCAAAATCCAACACCGTTTTTCCACTCCATATTATCCACAAGGCAATGGCCAAGCAGAAGCTACAAATAAAACCATTTTAAAAATCCTCAAGAAAATAGTCAATGACTCTGGTCGTGACTAGCATTTGCAGCTAAATCCTGCCTTATGGGCCTATTGCACTAGCATCCGCACGCCAATAGGTGCCACCCCATTCTCTCTAGTCTACAGATCAAAAGCCATCCTCCCTATTGAGATCGAGCTCCCGTCACTGAGGATATCACTACAAAATCTCATCACAGATGAGGAATACAAGGTCACAAGACTCAATGAGCTGGAATTACTAGATGAAAGGTGCATGGATGCCTTTAATCATCTACAAGTGTACCAAAATCGCCTAAAAAGGAGTTATAACAAGAAGATCAAACAATGCACTTTCCAAGTTGGTGACCTTGTGCTGAAAGAAAACCAAAAGAATGTGCTAAATCTAGATACAAATTAGGGGCATAACAGTTGTCGACACCAGAAGGCAAGCCCCTACAAGAGCCCATGAATAGTTCACACCTCAGAAAGTTTTATGCCTAAATCTTGCAAGGTATAGAACCGAAAACACAAAAACAATCAGAAAAAGTCCTGAAAAAATGGTCACCTTGATGAAAACCTGGCAAACAGGAGTCTTGGCAACAACAAAAAAATCAAAAAAGGTTTGAAAATAGTAAAAAGAAAAATTTCGTCCTCTAGTGAAAACCACTTCGGTGGCACTTTGGGCAAGTACCTTGGTGAAAACCTGGAAAATAGGCACCAAGTGTAAATAAAGCACCTTCCCCATCTACCAGGATCTGTACAACTCATTCCATCACTCATTCATCCACTCATCCTCTCACATCCATACCATATCCTACATTGGTGTCTACACCATGGAACTACTTGGCATTTCTAAGGTCAGTTTGTCCTACCTTTATCGAAGTAGTCTGTTGCATTACATTGGGGGCACGTTTTCGCAACATCGGATCAGAATCGTGTATATTCTCATGATCTTTTTCAGAAAACTATGGAAAAAATCCAAAACATGTCGAAACATTAAGAAAATCTTCAAAAAATAAATAAATTCATCATTGAGTCTTGTCAGTCTTTCACCTTGTCAAACTACGTCATCTCTGAGCTTGAACGTAGGCAAGGTTGATCTTTGATCATCCCCCAAGACAGTTAAGGTTAGTCCTTTAGGTGTTTGTCACATTGGTAATCCGTTTGCCCATCCATCTTTTCATTAAGTCAAATTTGTCATCAGTCGAACTACGTGTTCTTTGTGTGTATAACGTAGGCAAGGCTAATCTATGGATCAGCTCTCGAGACCCCTAGGATAGGTCTTTAAGTTAGTCTGTTCATCATAAAATATTGAATATACCAAAAACATTTGTAAAACATCTCAAAATTCAAAAAAAAGCCTCAAAACATTTGAAAAATCCAAAATGGTGCATCCATTTCATCTCGCTTTCACCCGTGATCGTCTCACTCATAATAAAGTCAATCGTCACTTTCACCCTTTGGTGAGTCAATCAGAAGCAAGTTTAGCAGGTCTCAAAGTGAACACCCTAATCGTCAAAGTCTCAAGTCTAGAGCAGTAAGCAAGCAAGTTAGTCACCTCGGAGTATCAATAGCTTATCACCCAATCAGTCCCACCAAAAACCCTGATCACTACATGTCCTAGGATGAAGCTTTCCTACGATGGACATATGCATTAGGTACCCCACAGTAGTTAGTCTTGGCTAAGCGGTATGAAGAACATTAGCTTGTTTGTTTACTCTTTTTGGTCTTTGTAGACTTATCTTAGTTTGCACTCATTCCAAGGACCTCTCGATGATGCCTAAACAAAATAGGTTTAGAGAGAAAGGAATGGGGTAACGATCATTATCTTTTTATCTTCTATGCTTGTGGGATATGCTTGTAAAATAACTTAGTTGTACATTTTTTGCTCGGTTTGTAAAAAGGATATTTTAGGTATCTTGTTGACCACATAGGAAAGCTTGTTTTCTTGTGTTTTGGCTTGAGATATTTAGAATGTCTGAACTATATCCTGAATGAAGTATATATGCTAAGTGTGAAAAAGAATACTCCTATCTGATTTTCAAGTCAAAGTCCATCACACTAGGTACCACGCCATCCTGGTTCTTAATACCTCGATGCATCGTACCTATGTGTGTTATCAAACATAACGCAATTGACCCTTTGAAAATCCCAATTCCTATATGCAAATATAAAATCACCATTATCATCCTCACTAACTCATTAATTCTACGTTTCTTCTACCTTCTTTCCACACTAACATGGTATTATAATAGTAATCAAAACATCACCCATGCATACATCCTGCATCCACTAGATAGTTAACATCAGAAAAACATTGCATCATATCAATATCTTAAGTTATGAGGAATAATATAAATTTGTTATTCTAAGCATCTTAAGACATCATTATATCATACATTATCATCTGCAACCATTACCATTACCATTTGCATCCATTACCATCATTAATATGCATTACATCATTTAAAGCATAAAAAATACAAAAAGAAATGCATTCATTACATACATTGCATCACATAAACCATAAAGATAGAAACATCTCATAAACATTACATATTTACATTCACATATTTGCATGTACATCATAAAGGGTGAATCATCTCATATATATCATCAAAAAATCACTATTATAATAGAGAATCAGATTAGGTGTCCATCAGATACATAATACAATAAGGCCAAAATACTGCAGCCCGTATATCAAAAATGAAGCAAAACTATAAGTGATCAAAAGACAGGCAGGCCCTGCCAACTGCTACCCTCCCCATCTTGTCTCTCACCATGTGCCTCTGCTGGGCGCCTCCTTATCTGCTGTGAGAAGTCTCGCACTCTACAGTCTGGTGGCACTACCTACTAATAATGATACTGATAGTACTTGGCCTCTCTGATAGCCTCTCTGTAATCCTGAATATCAGTCAATCGGCCCCGAGATGAGAATGCTCACTCTCTAACTGTCATCACCGGCCTATCTCCTGATCCCTCTTAGATCATGCCTGGTCTCTCCCCATGGTCAAAACCTATACCTAGCCTTGTAGCTTCTGAATTAGCACATCTTGATGATCGGGCTGCCCTACTAGCTATCCTGCTAGCTGTCCTGTTGGCTACCTTGCCGTCTGCCCTGCTGGCTACTGCTGAGGATCTACCCTCGGCTGATCACCTTGATCTCTTGCTTGGATAGGTGACTACTGAGCCCTATCCCTTGGAGGTGTCTGATGAGGAAGTGCCTCACCTCATCCTCTGCCTCACCCCCTGCCACCTGCCCGACCCCTACGTCTGTGCCACGTGACAATCGCACTTGGAACTGTCAACCTGGGGGGAGGTCTGAACCATGCCCTGTAAGTTATTGTAACTCTTGCATCTACCGGCCCCTGATCATATGGCCATGGCTGAGCCACCAACTACCTAAATGAGGTCACCATCCTGGCTATCGAGATGGGCTAGCCCCATGCTATCTCCCTGGTAGTACGTGCGAAGATGGCCACATACTGGTCATCGGGCTTGTCCTAAACCTCCCTGAACTGGTGAGCAACCTTGTTTGGAAGGTGCCTCTCAATCATAGTATGCTCTTGGCCTTGCATCAACCTATCCTATTGAGCGAAGAAGAGCTATTGAACATCATCTCCCCATGGACCAATATCCATCCACGGTCTCCAGACGAACTCTCTCATCTCATCGAGAACTCACCACCAGTGTAGAATACCACTCGCACTAGTAAAAGAAAAGTGCATCAATGCCCCGTCGTACTGCCAAATGAGGGGATCATCTATCTCCAAAGGAACTGGTGTGATGTCTGGACAAAGTACTGGGATCCTCTCCCATCCCCACACATGCAGTAAAGTGCCTCCTGCCCCAATGGACCTACTCTCTAAGTAGACAAACTCATGAAGATCCCTATAAAGGGACACTAGTAGTATCGGTCCCCAAGCAAAACACTCCCTCTGATGGACCATCCGATCCCATGCAAGTCCCCATCCTAGACTAAAATATCAGCCCTGCCGATTAGGTACCACAAGGCCTGAGATAATAGTAGCAATGATCAGTCGGTATGTGTGCACACAGTCACGATATAGCTCTAGGTCAATTTGACCATCATAAAACTCAATAACATCCATCGGCATCATGTCGTAACAAGCCTCTCTGCCAGCATCTGGATCATAGATGACTTAGGTCCCGTGAATGGGCAATTGGAGGATGCGCCATATGTCCTCAAGTGTGATGGTGGCCTCTCCAGTAGGAAGATGGAAGGAGGAGGTCTCACTGTGCCATCACTCCACCAAAGTCATAAGCATGCCTAGGTGAGCCCGAACAACAAGGGCATACGCAATATACCAAAGGCCAATGGCACCAAGATGCTCTTGGACTAGCTTAGGCATAGCCCCTAATCTGCTAAGTACTGACCATCGATGCTCCCATGAATAGAGTATGCTAGGCTTCTCCTACACAGGGAAGGCTATAATGTAAAAAAAAAAAAAGTTTAAAAGTCAAAATCTGCCTCAAACTGGCAAGTGTGGTGCTGTTTGCGGGTGCGGCGCAGTTTGGAAAGTTCCAAACTACACCGCCACGGTGGATTTTTCCATTTTACCAGTTGCAAAGTGACCCGCATGGTGCACTTTTCATATGTGGTCATGTTTAATGCAAACCCTAATTTTCTAACTAACCCGCGTGATGAAGAATGGAAGGCGGCGAACTTTAGGCCAACTAAATGACAAATTACAAACTGCCCCGCATAGTGCAGTTCACATATGCAGTGCAATACAGGACCATGTGGTTGCGATAAGGGACTTTCTGCGGTGCCATATGGCACCGCTCAGTTTCAACAGACTCTTAACCCTATTTAATGCACGTAAAACAATGAAATTAAAAGATGGAAAGGGGTACATACCATGGGTCCTGTGCTGACTGGCCACTGATGTGTCTGAACCCTCTCCGTCACATACCTGGGAAGCTATCATTGCACCATTTCCACTCAAACTCAGAGCTAAAATTTAAAATTTTCTAAAGGCTAAAATTGCAAAATGAATTGAAAATGACCCCTCGCGGTCTATTTAAGCTTAAAAATTAGGGGTTTTTGACCTAATTTGACCTTCTAGCTTGGGTTTTGGTCTCCTGAGCCCATTTTTGTCCAACTGAGAGTCATTTTGTATCCCTTCTGACTTTTTAAAGTAGTTTTCTAGCATTCTGGGGCATTTCTGGCTTGTCGGGCACCTTATCATCTTTTTTTGCGAGACCATCAAAAAATTCAATATTTTTGTCCAATCTCTCGAGGGGGCAATATCCAGCAATATCCTTCCACTGGGGCAGCAGTGGGGCATCTGAAAATCAAAAAAAATTTGAACCTTGATTACAACAGTTATTCTTTGAACCAATGCAACAAGTACATTGCTTCAAAGAGGGGCAAAATGTAGACATGAAAAATGTACAAGTTCGTTTTGGCACACCTGATCCCGATTACTAACAATATTTCCTCTCAGATCAAATTCTCAGCATTTCATCACTTTCTATCCTTTAATTCAATAAATCATTGTTTATTGGATTAAGTCTATCACCTCCTTTGATTAAATTAATCAATTTAATTTAATTAACTCTACATTGTTGTTTAATTAAATAAATCATTTTATTTGATTAAAATCTCTAAAGTCTTCTCATTAAATTAAATAAATTATACCTTATTTGATTTAATCTAACACTTTTTTTCTTTATTAAATAAATCAAATCATTTATTTAATTAATCATTTCCTCTCAATTTTGGACTTAAATCAATTCATAAATCTAAGTCTAAATTGTTACATCACCTAATTCTCTATTAAGTTAATCAAAACTTTGATTAAGTTAATCTCTTTCATTAAAAATTTCTAGAGAATGCAAATTGCACAATAAATCAATTTATTCGATTTACTAAATTCTCTATTTTCCCTCACAAAGCATCAAAAAGGGAATATTCCTCTTTTGAATTCAAAAAGTCCAAGTGGACTTGGTCCTTCCAACAAGGCATTAAAATCCTCTTACATGTCTTTGACCTTGAGCCAAGTGACAATAAATTAATTCCTTTTCCCTCTTCAACATGTCATTTCTCAAGTTTGAAATGCCACCTAATTGCATTTATTGGCACATTGGCAAAAACTTGCTCATTCCTCATCCAATCATATTTGGACAAGTGGCACAATGCCATTCAACTATCTTTTATCCCACATTGCTTATTTTCATTCATTCTTCTAAGATTGATATCTATAAATTGGAGACTCTTCTCCTCAATCTTTATCCACAATCACATGCAAAGTTACTCTCTCCACATTGAGAGCTAATTTTGCCAATTTCATCCAATCATCCACCATATTTGAGATTTTGTAACAAAGTTATGCTCAAATCTCTTTGGAGATTTGACCATTTCTCTCATTCAATCAAACATTGCAATTAGGAATTGGGAAAAGGGCCAATTGCAACATACCACTGGCACCAATTCCCCTATGGAATCAACATGCTATTTGCTTAATTAGGATTTAAATGTTGTAATTTCATTGTGTTCTTCATTTCCTAACTTAAGTTTTAGATAGATGGATTTTATGGGGAATCCCTCATTGTTACATGCATATTTGAACTAACACTAACAATGTTTGACTTCCATTGTGCATATGCAGGTTTAGGGGTTCACAGTCCATATCGCTTTTCTCTTTTGAAACAACAAAAGCAACATTGTTCTCAAAAGTAGTGCAGTTTGTAATGTTCCAAACTGCGTCATGCGATGGACTTTGATAGCTAGTTTGAAAAACTGGCCTACGTGTTGCTATTTGTGCGAGCGGCCAAGTTTGGAGACCGAAAATCATTAAGCTCTAACTGCATCGCATAGCAATTTAAGCACAAGCGGTCCTGTATAGGACTGCGCGGCCCTGCTTGTGAATTTTTTGTGGCACTATATCACGTCGCGCCACCCAGACCATACCTAAGTCCTTATTAATGCATGAATAACAAGAAAAACAAAAGTCGGATATGGGTACATATCACGGGTCCTACGGCAACTGATCATTGATATACTTGTACCCGCTCTAACACATGTAGAGGAAGCTCTCGTTGTGCCATCATGACCAAGTCTAAGAGCTATAGGTGTCAAATTTTTTAATGTTAAGATTGCAAATGTATTGAAAGTGACCCCTTGAGGTCTAGTTAAGCCTAGAAATTACGGTTTTTTTACCTAATTTCACCTTCCAACTAGGGTTTTTGTCCCCTGATCTCGTTTTCATCCAATTGAGGGCCATGTTGCATCTTTTTTGGGTGTTTTTACCTATTTTTGGGAATTTTGGGGCAGTTCTAGCCTGTTCAACACCTTGTCATCTTTTTTTTTCATGAGATCGTCCAAAAAAATTTTAAAAATCATTTGATCTCTCGAGGGGGCAATATCCAACATTATCCTTCTGCTGGGGGAGCAGTGGGGCATCAGAAAAAATCAAGAAATTTTGAACTTTGATCACAACAGTTTATGCTTTGAATCAATGCAAAAAGTACATTGCTTCAAAGAGGGGAAAAATGTAGATATGGAAAATGTACATTTTCAGTTCGACACACTTGATCCTAATTACTAACAACATTTCCTCTGAAATCACACTCTCAGCATTTCATCGTAATTTGATCCATTAATCTAATGAATCATTATTTATCTGATTAAGTCTATCACCTCCTTCAATTAAATTAATCAATTTAATTTAATTAACCTTACATTTCTATTTAATT
Organism: Sequoiadendron giganteum; assembly: GCA_007115665.2. Lineage (NCBI taxonomy): Eukaryota > Viridiplantae > Streptophyta > Pinopsida > Cupressales > Cupressaceae > Sequoiadendron > Sequoiadendron giganteum. The sequence continues at coordinate 14,755,702 of CM021104.1, read as the reverse complement.
AAATAAATCATTTTATTTGATTAAATTCTCTAGAGTCCTCTTATTAAATTAAATAAATTAAACCTTATTTGATTTAATCTGATATTTCCCTCCTTAGTTAAATAAATCAAACCATTTATTTAATAAATCATTTCCTCTCAATTCTTGACTTAAATCAATTCATAAATTCAAGTTCAAATTGTCACATCATCTAATTCTTCATTAAATTAATCAAAACCATGATTAACTTAATCCCTCTCATTAAAATCCTCTAGAGAATGCAAGTTGCACAATAAATCAATTACTCTGATTTATTTATTTCTCTATTTTCCCTCACATGACATCAAAAGGGAATATTCTCTCATTTGAATTCAAAAAGGCCAAGTGGACTTGATCCTTCCAACAAAGAATTTAAGGCCTCTTACATGTCCTTGGCCTTGAGCCAAGTGGCATTAACTTCATTTCTTTTCCCTCTTCAACAAGGCATCTCACAAATTCAAATTCAAATTTATGCATTTATTGGCACTTTGGCCAAAATGTGCACAACCACTAACCCTTCACATCTTGACATGTGGCATTCAACAATTGGATTGAAATATAGTCCCACATTGCTCAAAACTTTCTTTCTCTTCCAAATTGAAATTTATAAATTGGAGGCTTCTCTCCTCATTTCTCATCCACAGTCTTCATGTAAAGTTACTCTCTTCACATTGAGAGCTAATTTTTTCCATCTCACTCAATCATTCACTATTTTCATAAATTGTAACAAGGTTATGCTCAAATCTCTTTGGAGATTTGACAATTATGCAATCATTCTACATTGTAACTTAGGAATTGGGAAAGGGCCAATTGCAACACTTCATTGGCACCAATTCCCCAATGGGATCATAATGTTATTTATTTAATTAGGATTTACATGTTGTAATTACATTGTGTTCTTCATTTCTTAAATTAAGTTTTAGATAGATGGATTTCATGGGGAATCACTCTATTTTTTGCATGCATTTGATCTAACATTTCTAATGTGTTTTGTTACTCTTGTGCATTTGAAGGTTTAGGGGTTCACAGTTGGTTGTTGGACAGGTTGGCTGGGAGGTTTTGGGATTTAAGATAGTCATATATGTCCTGATACCAAGGTGAACTGGGACCAACAATCTTGTACACCATTTTTGACTCTGGAATATCATATGCAGGCATTAACAGATGTTCCACTAAGAATTCAAATTGTGACAGATTCTTAGGGATGTCTAGGAGAGATCCAATGGTAGCCATTGCATCGGCTTCCTTATTGTGTGTCCTTGGGATTTGTTCAAATGCAATCATTTTTAAATACATTAGGAAACTATCCACCATTCATTTGTAGGGAAGCAACTTCTCATATTTTGTGTCATAGTCATCATTCACTTGATTGATGACTAATTGAGAATCCCCAAATATGAGCAATGTCTTAATTTTCCATTTAATTGCTATTTTGAGACCTGTGACCAATGCCTCATATTCTACAATATTATTTGTATAAGGGAAAGCAATCCTAAATGATTTAGGAATTGAATCCCCTTTTGGTGTGATAAATAATATTCTGGCTCTTGAGCCGTGACCAGTGTGGGAGCCATCAAAGTAAAGTTTCCATGGTAAAGCTGGTTCTATGTGAAAGATCGACTCATCAGGAAAATCAGTTATCAGCCAATGAGTGTCTTGGATAGGTGCATCTACCAATTGATCTGCAATTACTTGACCTTTTATAGCCTTGCACTCCACATATTGTATGTCATACTTGCTTAATATCATGACCCACTTTGCCAAGCGACCTATCAATGTTGCTTGACTTAGGAGATACTTTAATGGGTCAATCTTTGCTACCAAATGTGTTTGGTGGCTTAGCATATAGTGTCCTAGTTTTTGCACTTCAAAGACAACTGCTAGGCATTCCCATTCAATGGTTATGTAGTTGAGCTCATATCCAATTAATGTGCGACTGACGTAATATATGGCTCTTTCTTTTTCTTCATGGTCATTTTGCACCAATGATGCCCCTAGTACATTTGTCGTTGTAGAGACATATAGGATCAATGGTTTGCCCTCAATAGGTAGCATTAACATCGGTGGTGTTAATAGATATTCTTTAATTTTTTCAAAGGCTATGTTGCACTTATCTATCCATAAAAAAGGAATGCTTTTGCGTAGAAGATATTGGAATGGTTGACACTTTTCTACCAACTATGTGATGAAGAGGTGAATAGATTGCAACCTGCCTTGAACTATGTGCAACTCACTAATTCCCTTTTGGTGGAGGCATGTCCAAAATTTCTTTTACTTTTGCAGGGTCAACCTCAATACCTCGTCGTGAAACTATGTATCCCAACAACTTGCCTAAAGTGACTCCAAAGACACATTAATTTGGGTTCAAACGAACCTTGTAATCCTCAAGTCATCTAAAGATTTTTTCTAGGACTTTGAGATGATCTTTTCTTGTCAAATATTTTGCCAATAGGTCATCCACATAATATTCCATTAAGATATGCATCATGTCATGGAAGATTGTTTTCATAGCTCTCTGGTATGTGGTGCCTGCATTCTTTAGGCCAAAAGGCATGACATTCCAACAGTATGTTTCCCAAGGGCAAGTGAATGCCATTTTATGCTGATCCTCTATTGCAATTCGGATTTAGTTATAACCTAAAAAACCATCCATGAGAGATAGCATCTCATATCCAGTCATGAGGTCAACAATCATGTCTATGTTTGGTAAGATGAAGTCATCCTTTGGGAAAGCTTTATTTAAATCTCTGAAATCTGTGCAAATATGGATTTGTCCATTCGGCTTGGTAACAAGGACAATGTTTGATATCCAATCAGCATAGTCTATTGACCTTGTGAATTCAACATCCAGTACTTTTTTAATTCAGCTTTTACCAGTATGGAAATCTGTGGATGCATTTTGCTCAACTTTTGTTTGACTGGCTTGATTCCTAGGATTAGAGGAAGATGATGTAAAACCAATTCTAGATCAAGGCTTGAAATGTCAGCATATGACCATGCAAAGTTAACTTTCCTGTCTGTGAAGAATTGCTGAAATTTGGGTTTCTCTTCTTCTTACAATGATGTGGCCAAGAGAATCATTTTGGGATTCTCTGGTGTGGCTATGTCGACTTATATTGTGTCTTCAATGAGCATAGCTGATTTTTCCCATGTTATAGGAAGAAAGTCCAATTCTCCATCCTTAGGCACCTCAAAGAGGTTTTCAACTTCAGATATGTCCTTTGTTTTTACTATTTTACTATCAGAAGGTGCCTTGCGGTTATCACCTAAAGAAATTTATTTTTCTTTTTCATTTTTTGTATTTTTGCAACTAGAGGATTGCGCAGTCTCCCCGAAGTAAGCTGCACAATCTAGATCACTGGAGAACCCTTTTTTATGATCACCCCATGGAATAGCTTCTCTTAGCCCCATGAACTCTGCAATTGCCTTATCATTCTAAAATGTATCGATCACCGGTGAGTCTTGTTGGTCCCATTCGATTAGTTGTGGATAACAAGAGGGATCCCATTGTCAGTGTTGGTGAAGGATGGGGAGGATGCGGAAAGTGTGGAAATTGATGCCTCAAGTGTAAAGGAAAAGTTGTCAATTTCAACTTTCATTTCGGATGTGATGGATGTTCCATACTCTAAGTCAGATGAATCAAATTCAAAATCATAATATGGGATAAAATTATTGACATCGTGACTAGTGGTTGACATTTCAAAAGAATGGGTAGTGGGCTCAGATAATTTAGGCTCATGGGTGGGTTAAAGAATGTGGTGGGATGATTCAAATATTTCCAATGACACGTTGTGTTCTTTTGGATTCTAGGGAATTCTTACCCATTCCTTATTTTTGGAATGTCAGTCAATAGGGTCAATGTTATATTCTTGGCAAAATTGTTCTTCAAAGGAAATATGGCTAGGTTCCAAGAATAGTTCATAAATGTCATAGTCACTGACGGTTTTGTCAGATCCCCATTTCAATTCATTTGAGTTGGTTTTGGTAAGGGATTCTTCACATTTCTCAACACTTTTTGTAACCATTACGACCTTTCTTGAAAGTTCATGGGTACGTTCATCATCAGTTCCGAATTGGTCAAACCCTAGCCCTATATTCTCTGGTCTTCCAGTCATGATAATAGGTTCCCTTCTTCCATTTTTGTTCTTTCCAAGGCCACTTGTACCTTAAAAACCTAAGGCTTTGCATATATCATAGCCTTTTCCATAGAGATGCAATGGTAGTGGAGATAACTCTTTTGGATCTTTGTAGATCCAGTTATCTATGTCAATAATGAATTCATTACCCATATCACCCCACCATGTAAAAAAAATTTTCTATGGCACCTTGATAGTCATTTTGGGATCCACTAAAAAATATGATCTTCCATAGACTTTAGGCAGCTTCGGTATTGTGGTGATACAGTAAGCCGTATTCAATTTGAACTCTCCATAACCAAGGTCCTCGATCTGAAGGTCTTTACTTGGGATGGAGGCCGATGAGGATGGTGTGGTAGAAAATGATGGAATGGATGATTTTATGAGTGTCGATGGGTCAATATATTTGGATGAGGTGGAAGATGAGGCCTCCCAATTGATGGGTACCTAGTGCTCAATAGTGGCTCGTAGGTTGGTGCAGTATTGGAATGGATCAGGATCTCCTGGGATAGTGATCTCAGTTCCATCAAAAGGGAATTTCAGGAATTGGTGGTATGTGGATGGGATGGCCTTTAGAGCATGAATCTATGGGCGACCAAATAAGATATTATAGTGTATGTCACGATCTAGGACCTGGCATGTTGTATCTATGATAACTGGTCCTACCCGAAGTGGAATGGTAATGACGCCTTTATAAGTGCATTCTTTATCATCGTATGCCTTGATGACGATGCTCTTGCTAGCATCTACACATGCATCAGAGAACCCAAGAGCTTTAACCAATTTTAGAGAGCAGATGCTCAATCATGCTTCGCCATCTACTAGGACTTGTCTAACATTATGCTTATGGACAAAAACCTCGATGTGAAGGGCATCATTATGCAATGGTTTGGGCAAGGAATAGTCACTGTCTAAAAAGGTGATGTGATGAGGTGAATTCAGATATTTGACCGTAGTCTCAAAGTGGTTGAAATCCCTATTGGTTGGGACAGACGACTCTTGCAATACTTTATCCAGCATGGCCTTATGTGCAGGTGAAATACAGAGTAGTTCGAGAATGGATATTTGAGCAAGTGTTTTATTTAATTGCTCAACAATGTTGAACTCTAGTTTTGGGTTGGGATGTTTGGCAGACGGACCAGGTATGGTGATTTTTGGTTGATGTGTAGAAGGACCTAGGATATTGACCTTTCCTTTACGCATAGTCACATTGCATTCCAGGGTTTTTTTAATGTTCATAGTATTTACAGATTCATCTTCATCAGTAGCGAGAATATTGTTAATAATAGTACCATCGGATTAACTGTATGCAGGACAGATAGTATTGTAGGTTGGACGGATGTGGTTGGCTTGATTCTTGGTATTCTTTGTGCCAGATGAGGAAGCTTTACCATGATCCCATAGTGGGTTTCTGTGGATAGTATGATCCACATTGGATGTAAATGATTGACCAACCAACTCAATGGTGTGGTTCTCTATGAGGTCAAGCACCAGATTTTGCAATTGACGAAAAGAGGAATTTTTGTGCCCTTTGGCACGGTGGTAATCACAAAAGAAACTGTCATCCCACCATGACGGCTTGAACTGAATAGGGTCATATGGTTTTGGCTCTTCCAGCATTATGATGTTGTTTTGAAGAAGTTTCTTTAAGACAATTTAAATAGGTTCACCTAAAGGGGTGTACGTGCGTTTTTGGAATTGTCCGGGTTGACGCAACTGCCTTTGATTAGTTTGTGCATGATTTCTTTTAATAGCATTAGCAGTTGGTGTTGGTGTAGTTACAGGTGCATTTTGATTTTGTACTCCTTTGATTGTGAGTACATGAACTATTGCATTGATAGTTTTTACATCAACTACACTATTGCTTGTGATATGCTTGTTCTTAACCCAGTATTTGTTTTTTTACATTTGAGCTACTCGGGTTATTATTTGTGGTGGTGTTGATGTTTTTGCCACCATATTCTAATTCAACCTTGGTGATCAAATATTTCTCAAGTTGAACACTCTTTTCCACAAGGTCAACAAAGGTGGTGCAATAATGGACTTGTAAGCCATACCTTAGTGGTCCTAGGAGAGTTTGGAAAAACACGGTGACTTTCTCATTTTTAGGTATTTCGACCGAACATCTACTTTCTAAGGTTCTCCATCTTTGAAAGAATGGAATAAAAGTCACTCCTGCATCATCTTGGGTAAGTTTGCATAAGGAGGCGATGTTGATATTTGTGTCAATGTTATAGGCATAGTTTTCAACAAACTTGTTTGCCAATTCATCCCATGTTTTTATTCCCTTAGGCAAATGCGAGAACCATTCTAGTGCATGACTTGCAAGACTTCTAGAAAAGAGTCTCATGAGATAATTTTTCTCATATGCAATGTCCATGCAACTAGTGGTGAATTCTCTTATGTGTTCAATGGATTTTTTCTTGCTTTTGTACTTGGGAAAATGAGGTACCACATATCCATGAGGAAAGGGTGGCATATACAAGGTTGTGTCAAATTGATATGGACACAAGTCATGTGACATATATGAATTTTTTGTTGGATTGTTGCAGGGTCTCCACTTGTGTTTGAAGAGCAGCGAGTTGGAGTGTGAGTGCTTCCACCATGGGATGGTTGGTAGCATCACCCATGTTGGTGGTAGGGGCAACTTGAGTCCCTAGTTGTTGTGATGAGATGTGTTGGTTCAAAATGGGTTGTTGGTGAGAAAAATGAGTGTTTTGATAATGCAGTTGTTGGAAATGAGTGTTTTGATGAGGGATGTATTGTTGTGTATGGACTTGAGAGGCATAAGTGGGGATGTGATATCCTTCCATGTTGGACTGAATTTGAGGACCTTGTTGGTTTTGATTTTGTTGATGTCCAAATGGAGTGAAGGATTGAGGGCCTTTTTTATTTTGAGCTTGTTGATGCCCAAATTGAGTGAAGGATTGAGTGCCCTGATTGCCTTGACCAAATAAGAGATTGTGGCCATGAGGAATGTTGGTGTTTTGGGTCACAGGAATGTTGGTATTAACCTATGAGGAAGCATATTGGGTGCCTTGTATGACAACTCTTCGTTTATTTCTCTGAAAAGGGTTGGATGAGTTGGATTCAATAGCATTTGAAGAACCTAATAATAGGTTTTCTGATGTACTCATGGAACTAGATGAAGTTCCAAAGAGATTTGAGGTGGTTGCACCCATTTTTTGTGAAGGGATAGTAGATGTTTGTTGGGGGATGGATTGTGATGTTGTGTTGGTTTGGGAAGATGATCCCCCAATCGATGTTGTGTTGGTTGTGGCAGTAGTATGACCAAGGGAGGTAGCATTGATTGTGTTGATGAAATTTTGTGAAGAGGCTCCCATGGAAGGATTGTGTGATGATGGAGTGGGAGAAGTTTCTCTAAGAGTGTTAAGATCAAATCCTTTTGGTAACTTAGCCCCTTGGTCAAGGAGCATAGCTAGGAATCTAGAAGAGTCATTTAAGACTACTTTTTCCACAAAAGCAACAACTTTTGGATGTTGGGAAAGAGCTAATACATCTTCTTCAAATACATCCCCATTTTGATCCCGTCAAATAAATCGTTCAAAAATATGTGATGGAGATGGAGGGATGTTCATTTCAATGAAAGGATTGATTTTGAAATTTCCCATGTCAAAACAACGATTGTTCATGGCATTAGGGAATGAATCCATTCTAGTTGTGAACTCAGGAAAGTTGGTGTCTTGTCTAAAAGAATCCATGAGTCTTTTATTTTTCTGTAATATAGTTTCAACCATACAAGTTTTGCTCAACTTGGGATGATGGAGAGAATGATCTAAGTATGACACTATGTTTTTCGTTTCTTTGGATTTTTAAGGATTGCTATGAAATGCAAATGAGACCAAAATTAGGCTAAAGAATTGTGAATGCAAATGGTGTGATACTAAAGTGGAGATGCTAAATGATATGCAACTAAAAGAGCCTAAGATGTACTTACTATTGAGGTATTTTAAAAGGACAATCTGAGCAAACAATTGTTTTGCAATGATTCAAGTTTGGAAGACCAATGGACCATGCAAGGACTATAAAGAGGACAAAGTGAAATTTCCACACTAGACTATTGAGTGGGAAATAATTCACAAAATTTTTGACAAATGACAAAGGGCAATTGGGTCCAATGATAACCTAGTATTGAATGTAAAGCTTTGAAAAAGAAGGGTAAGAGTCAACTCCTAAAATTCACAAAAGTAAGTGTCTAAGGAGATGGTGAAGCTATCAATGCAATCTAATGGACTAGAAAGGGAACCCTATTGTGATCCTAAGATGGTACCTAAAATGCAATGTTTAATGATAGTTAAGAAAATCAGAGTTCGGTTTGAACTGTAACAGTGAAGGAAGACTTGATTGAATTAAAGACAAGTTTTGGACTTTCAATTTTTTGACAGTGAGAAAGTGTTTTGAGGTTTTTCGCAAATGCATTGCAGAAAATGCAGTACGACAGAGCGAATGTGGCTCACAGAGGTGATTTTTTTTTGGAAAGTGTCAATTGCAACATAGTATGGTGAATGCGAGTTAATATTGGCAAATGTGTCTCAAAATACTAAATGCAGTTTGATACTGGAAAATGCGGCTCAAAATGATTCAAATGCAGCCCATTAGAGCAAATGCAGCTCGAGATATGGTGATTGCGGTTTAACAAAGCGATTGCATCACAAAAGGAAAATTTGAAGAAAACAAAACACTATTTTGCAGTTTTGACAAGTTTGTTGACCCAGATTTTTGATGTTCAGTTTGTTGAAGTTTGTTTGAAAACAGTTGGCAAACACATAGAAATTTAAAACATTGAGTGTATGTTCAAGGGTCAAGCATGACCCTTTTCTGTTTGCACTAGGATTTGAACAAAAAAGACACTTCAAGAAGACTCACTCTTAATAGTCAAAAGTTCGTCATAACAATCACAACCCACATCTGAAAATCACGTCAACTCACACAGCCATGTCACCCCCTAGAGGGCACCCATGTTTTTGTCTTTTCCAAGTGCATACTCAAGGTGATGGAAGTGGATACCAGATCCCCTAAGCAAAAAATTTGTGGTGATTATATGGTGATTGTCTTGGGGGGAGATTCTTCCCTCCCCTTGCACCGTGATTCAAACAATGTCTAGATACTGACACGGTTGGCTTCTACACTATGGTTCTTAGTCAAGGTTTTCGTTCAGCATGGCAATAGATAAAATCCCTCAAGAGACCTCCCAATCTTTAGAAAAAAGTCTTTTGGGATGTTTATCTTGCCTACTGTCATTGAATATGGGTTTCCCCAAAATTCACTTTTGATTATAGTGGGTTGGAAAACCTAGCTTTGCTTGTTCCCATAGGGTGAGTACTTTTTCCCACTACAGAAGGCCTTCTAAAGGTTGTAAGAAAACAATAAATGCATAAATATAAAAATGGATAAGTCTAGATTTTTTATCACCCAATCAAGGGGAGAGAATATACCTATTATCCAATCAAAATGTAGTAGAAAAATTGTTCAGTAAAAAACCCAAATGAAAATTTTCTATTCTAAGTGAAGATATTGCTTCACAAAGACATGGGGTTCATTTTAACCAAACAAAAATAAAATGTGGTGACTATCCTAGGATTGATAAATTTCAAATTAAACTTTCTATCCTAGGATTGGCAAATTCTGAATTAAATGTCTATCCTAGGGTTGGTTTGTTTTAATCCAATCAAAAAGAAAAATTGGTCGTAGTCGCATCGGATCCAAAAAACAAAATTAAAACAAATTACAACTAGTCATTTGCGGCTCCAGTGGATCTGATGCGAGGGCTATCAAATGCGTCGTGTTCTATCGAATGTGTTGTTATATCTCTCGTATGTGTCATGACAGAGCCTATGTGTCGTTCATGATCGCAAATGCGGTGTGACAGAGCACTTGCATTGTGTAGGCCTGTGATTGCGTCATTCCGTACTCTTGTACCTACAAAATAGAATTTGAGGCCATACAAAAACCTTCAAAAACATGTTAGATTGTTGGGTTCACCAATGTAATGATGGATTTCTTCCTGCAAGTCAATAAAACATCAAAAAATAGAATGCAAAGGAGAAATAATGAAAAATGGAACAAACTAAAAAGGTCTCACCCATTTAATACTTCATGGTTGACTTCCATTGCACCTCCTCAAGCTTGCTTCTGATGATGAATGCCCTCAGATTTGTGAGAAAATTCTATGTGCCTAGCCCCAGCAAAGCCTTTGAAGGATTTATTGAAATAACTCTATACACAAACTAGAATTTTACTTCTATTATGAAAATAGTAATATAAGCCTAAGATATGAGAATGCCAAAAATAAAAATAGATTAAGCAATGATCCTGAAAATGAGATCAAGATTGTCATTTTATATAAAATGCAATCTTGAACGGACGGATGAGATGAGATATTGAGAAAAGCCCTAGAATCAATGGTTAAGATTCAAAATGGCAACTCTCAATTAGGGTTAGGGTAAAATCCCCAAATGTGTGGACAAGATTTAATTTAAGAAATTAAATCAATGGTGGATAATAAATGTGGCCTTGAGATGAAATTAGTAAAAATCAGAAGATCAGGGGATGAGATTTTAGAAAATCAGTAATTTTAGCAATTACTTGATTTGTAGAAGAATATTTCCATTTTGAATTAAATTAATTCAAAATAAGGATTCTGTGAGATAAGAAGTAATTGATTTTTGAAATTAATTACTAAATGAAGAATCAGTTAAGCATGTGAGACATTTTTAAATAATTTATTTTATTTAAAAATATAGAAGTGTCACATGCAACAATTAAATAATTAAAAATAATTATTTAATTTAGAAGAAGTAGTTAATTAACTAAATAAATTATCAAATCTATTTAATTAAGAGGATTTCGGAATTAGTGACATATTAAATAAATATATTAAAATATACTTTTATTTAATAATCAAGAGGATATTAATGATAAGGATTAATTAAATAAATAAGACTTTATTTAATTGTAAGAAGACTTTGATAACTATTGACATATTAAATAAATAAATAAGATTTATTTATTTAATAATCATGAAGAATGAGAGATCATGAATTAATTAAATAATTATAAATTATTTAATCTATAGTTGAATGTGGGTTAGAAACATAATTACAAGGTTATAATCATGTCATGACGAAAGGTGGTAAAATAGTGGTTGCAGGACTAAGTCATTTTTAGGTGTCTACAACAATACCATCCTATGTCCTAATGCCAAGCCTATTAAGAAAAAAATCCAAACAATCAATCCCAAGGTGGCCTTGTTGGTTAAGACTGAGATAAAGAAGCTATGAAAAGAAATCTTTATCTATCCTATCGACTATTCACATTAAATATCAAATATTGTTGTTATTAGTAAACTTGATGGTCGTATTCATATTTTCATTGACTTTAGTGACATTAATAAAGCTTCTCTTCAAGATAATTTTGTGTCGCATAATATCAATATGATTTTAGAATTGAGTGCAGGACATGCCATGTTGTCTTTCATTGATGGCTTCTCGGGATATAACGAGACTCCTATTAACCCGTAATATCAGTATAAGACAACCTTCAATAGCCCTTGGGTTAATTTATGTTATGTGGTCATTCCATTTGGGTTAAAGTATGTAGGCGGGACTTACCAATGGATGATGAACCTCATATTTCATGACTTCATTCATGAAATATTAGAAGACTACGTTGATTAAATCTTGGAAAAATCCATAACCAATCAAGATCACGTAGGAAATATTTGTCTCATCTTTGAAATACTTTGAATCTATAAGATGAGGCTAAATCCTCTTAAGTGTGTTTTTCAGAATGGATGCAAATTTTTTTGTAGAATTTATGGTTTCTCATCATGGAATTGAAGTTGATACGACAAAATTGATGCAATTTTTAATATGAATCCACCTAGAAACATCTTTGAGCTACAAATTTTGTAGGGGAATATTCAAGGAATTCATAGATTCATATCTCTCTTGATTGATTGTACCCTTCCCTTCACTCATCTATTGAAGAAGGATGTTTTCTTTATATGGGATGATGAGTTATAGAAAGATTTTGATTCAATTAAAACTGATCTAGCCAATCCTCTCAATTTAATTTCGATTGTGTAGGATAGACCATTTTTTCTCTACCTTGCTACATCACCATATGATTTGTTTGGGCCTTACTTGCTCATGATGATTATATGGAAAGAGAAGTATACTACATTAGTCATGTCCTTGTTTATTACGAGACCCATTATTATACCATGGAGAAAAAATATCTCATTCTCATCTTCGCAATGTAGAATTTAAGGCGTTATCTTCTTCATGATGAGTGCATATCATTGTGAAAAGTGATCTTATGAAGCATTTTTTTCTAGTGCTGACCTTGCTAGAAGGTTAGAAAAATGGGTAATGTTTATTTTCTAAGTTTGACATAAATTTTGTGACTTAGAAATCAATAAAAGGTCAAGTAATTGTTGATCAACTAGTAGAAACTCCTTCATTTTCCTCCTTCCCCGGTCTAGACTTGTTTCCTAATGAAGATATTTTCGTAATTAGTCACGATCTTGTATGGGATATGTATTTTGATGGATCAAGATGTTAGACTGGCTTCGGGGTGGGTGTAGTTTTTATTTTACCCAAAGGAAGGCTTGTCCCTCTCTCTTTTTTATTATAATTTCAATGTACTAATAACATCACTAAATATAAATCCCTTATTGTCACTTTGCATGTCATAGTTGCATTAAACATAGATCATCTTCTCATACATGGTGAATTTTGATCCTATTGTGAATCAAATCATAGGAACGTATCAAGCTAAGCAAATTAAGTTTTCTAAGTATCGAGATCTGGCTTTATCCTTGATTGAGATTCTCCTCTTTCACAATAGACAATTTCCCTAGGAGTGAAAACCAACACGTCGATACCATGGAGAGTGCTACCTACCCAGTTCCCTTGGATAAGGATACAAAATAATACCACTTTGTGGATTATATTCTTCACTCTCCTATTGTTTCTAATCAATCTGAGTTTGATTCTCTCACTTGTTCTCACGTAGACTCAGAAGAATAGTACTCTAACATCTACAACTATTTGAAGACTGGAAAATTTCTCGACGATGCAAAAAATAATGATCACACTAAGAAATGAAAGCTTTCAGTTCGCTACATTGTACTATCGAATTTTATTTATCAAAAATCCTACAATAGTATTCTTCTTCGATGCCTCACTATGGCAAAAATACCCCTTTCCCTTAAAGAAGCCCATGCAGGTTCTAGTGGTGGAAATTTTGGTGGTAAATCCCTGGTATAAAAATTCATCCACATGGGATATTTCTGGAAGAAAATAGAACAATATTCCTTTTATTTTGTTAAGAAGTGTCTACAATGTCAGCAACATAGTCATCTCATTCACGCTCCTACTCAAGAGCTTCTAAATCAAACTTCCCCTTGGTCATTTGCAAAATAAGGGTTGTATATCATTGGAAAGATGTCAGCTCCTTCTTCTAAAGGACATGTATTTATCATTATCACTACTAATTAATTCATGAAGTGGGTTGAAGCTATTTCGCTTCAATCGATGAACGTTGAATCTATGTTTGGCTTTCTTTTTCACAATATCATCACCTAATTTGTGTTTCCTTCTATCTTTATTTCTGAAAATGGTATGCCATTCAAGAACAAGAAGTGAAGAAATTCCTAGAGAAATTTCATATTCAACATAGATTCTCTACAACATATTATCCTTGGTCTAATGGCCAAGCAAACACACCTAAAAAAAATATTGAGCTTATTCTTCAAAAAAAAAAAAAACATGGTAAGGATTGGCATATTCAATTAATGTATTCTTTGTGGGCCTATCACATGAGTGTTCATATGGTGATAGGAACAACACCTTATAGCCTCATGTGTAGTTTCAAAGCTATCCTGCCTTTAGAGTTGGAGATTCTATCCTTGCAGGTTTCCCTTAAAGGGTTAATTGACGATGAAACTTATCAACCTAATCATTTGAATCATCTGTATTTTCTCGATGAGTGTCGTTTACAAGCCCTAAATCACCTTAAAGCTTATCAATGATCACTATCTAGGTAGTATAATCAAGGTTTTCTTACTAGAAATTTCAAGGTACGTGACCTTGTTCTTTATGAGAATTAGAGGAATGTAAATGTGCCACCTAATAATAGGGAAAAATTTAGTCCTAATTGGTTAGGTACTTATATTTTCATCTTTGTCTATGGTTCTGGTTCTTATGGATTTTCATCTATAGATGTGACACCTCTAAAAGAACCTATTAATGTAATGCACCTTCATCAATACTATGCGTAGTGTCTATGTGTCACATGTGTAACACTCGTCCCTCTAGGTTGCAACGTGTCATATGTTGGAATTCCTTAGTTAACACATTATTAAAAAAAATGTGTTATGATGTAATTATGTGGGTGTGTGAGACATACATACATGTATTCTACTATGCTATGTATCCATGTGTGTGTGAGACATACATACATGTGCTCTACTATGCTATGTATCCATGTATTACACTACATATTTTAGTTAAGAAATTAGACCATTTGTGTATTTAATTAGCATACATCCATGCGTGTTTATTAAATCATGATAGAATCTAATCCAAGCATACATCCATAAGTATAACATCCATTGCATAATCATACATGAAACAAGAAAATTCATAATATCAAAACCAACATCTCATGTATACATATATCAAATTTCATATGCATGTATCAAACCACATTAAAATGATCTACAAAAATGATATATAAAATTGGGTCTATAAGCCCTAGGAGCATGGCTGCCTACTCCTTTTGGTCTTGGCTTTGGAGGCATCTTAGTCAGGTAGTGGAGATGGATGGGACCAGTGTGACCACAAAATATATACAATTGCATAGATTCCTCTGATCTCTCCCTATAAGGAGGCTATTTTGTGCTCTAATCACCTAAGCACATCCTACAACTATTGATCCCTTGTCAGAATCTCAATATTTGCTTACCCTACAAGGTTATTGAGTTGGCTTTGTAGAGTGTTGCATGCCTGCTCAACACACTCAACTCTCATCACAACTGCATCTTTCTTATAAAGTGTAGTCCATAACTCTACCAAAATCTGGTCTCTATGTCCTATAGCAGTAGTGGCATCGATAGTGCTCTATTTGATCTCTTCTTGCCCCTTCTCATATGCCATTCTCAGGATTGTGATTGGCTTGAAAAGGTGGGTGTGTCGCCCCACTGATGTTTACCGATATGCATCTAGGATAGAGCCCTAGATCAAAATGATGGGGGACATCTCTGATATGAACTACAATATAAACATAGTCCATCCCTATATTTCCACTACAACCATAGAGAGAATAGATCAATTAGTACCACACAATATATATATGTAAAATCGAAGTAAAAATCATATAAAGGAGATGAAAAATAAAAATATCGAAATGGAATGACACAAGAAACTATCATACCTAGATCACCCACCTAGTAGTGAGGGTCAAGGGGAGGAGTGTGGCTAGGTCTAACACTCCCAACACCAGATGCTCTCACTATTATTGGAAGGGCCACTATTGGGTTGATGAATGGAGTTGGTACTAAGATTGAGACTAGGACAATGAGCGGAGGAGAGTACATCCTCTATCATTACCCCAACCTTCTCACCCTACTACTCCTGCTACTCTTTTTGTATTCCTCTAGCTCTACCTCCTCCCCACACCCTCGCCAAAAAATTACCTTGCACACCTGAATCACCCTTAGGGGCATCCACAGGGAAACCTGGTCCATGATGATGTATTCTCCACCACGTATAAAAGCCATGGGTCATGCCTACATCATCAATGAGGTGGGTTGGTTGCTAGTCATGATCATCCTCATCATCATTAGAAGGGATGATGTTGATGATTGATGGTTGTCAATGGTCACCTAGCTATGTGGTGCTCCTCATGGCCCATGTGTATGATGGGACTATAGAAGGGATAGTTTGTATAATTTTGTACTATCACATAACCCTCTATTCATAAGAGGGAATAATAATATAATCAATGTGACCTAATAAAAAATGGTCATGCTACAGGTTCGTAAGGTACCTACCATCATCAACCCATCTAAACCATCTATATGGTCACTATCATATCTAGTCGACTTGCAATGTATCAAACTGAAGATGCCAAAATTGCAAATCACTATAGTGCCATTTCCTCACTAGCTCGTACTAGTGGCCCATATGTACTTTATAATCCCTCACCTCAGGATAGCCCATCAATTGTGTGCATGTGATCTATGTGAATTCCTACACCATAACATGCATGTTGTGAGGCTCACAAATTCGTAATGCACGTACCTGCATAGCTTATGGTATAGGTGTGTTGACACAATGCAACCCCACAAAAAGATCATCTAGTGGTCCTCCATTGCTCTAATGGTATGAAAAATTCCCCCACATAGGTGAGAGCCCCATGAATCCATCATGCTACGTATGGAAACTATGATGACCATCACGCACCGTAGCAGAGGGAATGTTGCATTGCCCTACTTGAACTCACAAATATATATGTCATCGATCTCTTTTTCGCTGTCGTCTCAGCCCATGTAGTACTGAACCCCCTCTGAATGCTTATGGGCAGAGCATGTTTCATTGATGGTTACTTGTCACCCGTAGATGAGAATATTGATGATATGGTATAATTCCTCTAGACTGATGGTCATCTCATCCATTGGTAACTAGAATTTCAATGGGGTGGCATCCCACTACTCCATCAACACCATGTGCATGTTCTCATGAAACAACATCTTTGGCATAGTGTAGATGTACCATAATTTTATGTGTTATAGGTGATCCTCCTCTACCTATTCTAGGCATCTCACTTGATATAAGACCAAAAAAATCAGTTACTCATTGGGATGCTCTTTGATCTCAGGGTATTCCTGAAAAAATTAAAAATATTTATATTAGCACACTTGGCATGAAAAATTATATCTTCTACATTGAATTTTTTTATAACTCTAACCTCTTGGATGCAAGTGCACCACACAGACATCTGTGTGACATGACCTCATTTGAGGTCTACCATTGATGACTGGTTGAATGCCAGCGCACTAGGAAAACTCTAGCATGTCGACGAGATGAATTCAAATCATCGGGATGCCTACATTGTGAAAAGAGGTTTTCAAACATACTTGATCAACCCCCCCATGCTTGGAAATGATGCGTCTTAGCTAGTCCAATCGCGGCTCCTCATAGTCTTGTATATGTGGAATTTTTCGTTGTTCTCTCTCAAAATTCAATAGAACTCTCATAGTGAATAGTGAAAATGACCCTTCTAGGGGCCCACTTGGGTATATATAGGCCCCCCAAGGCACATTTTTCTTGGAAATTTTGGTACCCCTATTTTTCTTGATTTTCCCCCACTTGGCTAGGGGAAAAATTGGGAGGGGGCATATATTCACTTCTTGATCATTCTTCTTGGCTTGATAGCTTGCTTCAATTTTTGGACTCACTTAAAAATTTAGGTTTCCAAAAAATAAAATTACATGAACTTTCATGCCAAATGTTATATTTTTCATCAATTTAAATAATTGGGGGCATCGTTTGTACTTTCCTACTCAACCTTTGTGGCCTCTACATAGCCTTTTTCGGCACACAAATCCATAATTTAGCGTTTGTTTTCTTTTCTACTTTAGTGTGGTTGATTTTTCCAAAAATCTAGCCCACTAAAGTGGGGACAAAATGTAACGTCATAAAATTGCACCCTAGGGGAAATTTCACATTTGTGTATTTTGTCCTACATTTATTATACTTAAACACATTTATGACAAGAACCTTATAGGTTATAATTTCATGATTTTGATGCCATAAGGACCAACGATGAAGTGACAATAGTATTCCACCTCATTTCTCAAAAAATGATGAGCTAGATGCTTGCATGGTGCTTAGACATCTATGCAATGCACTAGCATCCTCTAAATTTTTTGTGGTTAAAATGTGAAATCTCAAAATCTTGACTTGTGACACGTGTCCCTACAGTCATATTTTTTAGTGTAACGACTCCTCCCGCCTCTAGCAGAAATAATACTCTTTCTTTACTCTCATTTTGGGGGTTCTCTCTCATTCAAACACTTTAATCTCTCAATCTCACTCTATTCTCTACCTCTTTCTCTCTCGATTTTTCTTCTACAATGAAGCTTTGTTGGACTAAGGTCCCTCCAATAGCCAAATCTCTCTTACAATCCTTCAATGGTGCATTTGTGTAGTCAATATGGGGCCATAGACTGTTGATAATTCTTGCTTGCTTCTTATCTATTTGTGAATGTATATAATTTCTTCATTTGTTATCTTGTGATACAAGTTCTCCTCCTTGCACGAGGATTTTCTTATCACTTTGTACTTTTTTACTTTTTCCACTTTTTTTATCTATCTGATTGTCCATGGAGGTGGGAACACCAAAGTGGGGTTTTGACTATGGCAAGCTCTGAAAAAACCCCAACATTTTTCCTTGTTCATATTGTGTGCAAGTCATCTGAGGGAAGTTTGGAGGAAAAACTCAAACATATGACCCATTGTATGTTTCTCCTTTGTTCTCCCTCATGTATCTTTTAAGATTTTATTACCTTTTATTATCCTGCTTTGTTGAACAAACCTCAGATCTAAACACGTTACATACTGACCAATAGAGTTTTATACTATGACAAAATGTAAAGAAAGAATGAAAACAAAGTACAACAAGAAGAATACTTTAATTAGTCTATCTTCAAATTAACAAGGGTAAGAAAGAGATACCAAGCTTTATGCAACTTTATTGTAAGACCAACAAAAATGTTGGGGCTATTTTTAGAGGACAACCTCAATCAGTTCCCTATTTTTCTATTTCCACCTCCATAGATAGCCTGATAGAAATAATGTATAGAAAGATGATAAAGAGAGTGTAAAAATAGAAATACCAAGCAATAACACAAATTAATATGCTACTATGCAAGTATGATGATAGAAAAGTCAATGCTAACTGTTGATAGCACCTTCACAACCACATTCTCTCAAGGCAAGTAGAGGAAGGCACCAGCTTGCAAGTTCTCTAACAACATCATCGCAATGAACGAAGTGGAGAAGCTAAGAGACCAGCAACTTGCAGCTAAAATTAATGTGATGGTGAAGCTTGCAAGTGTTTGAGTTGATCAACAAAGCATTAATAATTTATTAAACTATGTAGAAGTGTGAAGATTATGGATGAAATGAAGGAATAGGAAATTTGAAAGGTAAAATAGAGGAAAAGGAGCCATTTTACATTGGTCAAGGGGGTAGGAAACATTATGGTTCATGTCTAGTGGAGAAATTTAATGCCTCTACAAATTCTAGAGGTAGGAATCTTATCAGGATGATAGCATGATGCATGGACATTCACATGGTGTGCACATGTCCCTAAAAAATTTCCTCCATTGACATCAAAATAGGCTACTATGTGGACAAGGAAATGTGGCGAATGTCAAGATTGCATAGTCGAAATTACATTTTCTAAGGTGAACCATCGAGGAAGTAGACTGTAATCTAGGACCATCAAGAAAGCAAAACACAATCTTACATGCTCTGATGTGTAGGAGAGATAGATGGCTCCATAGGTACTCGGTCCTGTAGAAGGTGGAAAAAATCTTTGTAGGTGCTTGGTCCTACAGAATTGGCTCCATGGGTGCTTGGTGCCGCAAAAGTTGAATAAAGGTTCTACAAGTGATTGGTCCTACAAAATGAAAGTGTTTTACAGGTGCTTGGTCTTGTAAAGGAGGTGCTACAAAAGCTCAGTCCTAGGGAGCCAGAAATGAAAGGCTCTATAGAGTCTGATTGGTCTTTATAAGTGCTCAGTCCTACAAGCCAAGCTTGAAAATGTGCTCGGTCCTCCCAACTTTATTGTAATAATAGATTTATTCGTTCTTGACCCTACAAGGGAACATGTTAGGTAAGAAAATGTTACACACATAGATAGTCATATCTCAAGACAAATAATTGAAGGAGAAGATTTCAAAGGGGCCTGTCGGGAACCTTTGAAATTTTCAAGGGGCCCAATTAGAGGGACACTCTATTTGAAAAGTGATGAAATTTTTCACAAATTATCTTGTCATCAAGGAATCTTTTTGAAAGATCTCTTTTGTCAAGGAATCTAATAAAAGAATAGCCTCCTTGAAGGAAAGCTTTCTAATTATTTTTTCTATGAATTAATTTTCAAAATAGAATCTCACTAAAGGGATCCTTATTGAATGATGTGATTTTTGAAAAATGCAAAAATTTCTAGAAAGGGATTTGTTGTTTGTCAAATACACCTTATTGAAAATTAGAGAAGTAGAAGCCCCCCTTAGGATGGTGTGTGCAAATTGAAGGATCCCATGACATCCTAAGGAGAGAGATGAGAGGTAGAGATCTATAAACAAAAAGAAAAATAAAAAAAGATGAAGACGAAGCAATCAAGAGACAAGGGGATCTAGGAGTTCAGGGTCAAATCAGTTCTTATAGGTAACCCATGATATGTATGTGAATAAAATATCATCGATCCCTAGCTTCCCAAATCTGAAGAAGAGAACATGAAGATAAAATAAAAATTAAAAATTGGGTCAACATGGAAGGGAGGGCTAAATGCCCCCAACACTTTGTATCATCCCCAATTATCAAAAATCAAGATACAACACATAGAATAATGATGCAACATATAGAGGAATTTAATGACACAATTTCACTCATGTATCCAAGCACCTATGAGGGTCACAAGGGTCCTCTAGGAACACACAAAAAAAGTCATGAGGGAAACATAACATAGACACAAATATACTCTATATATAAAGAAGAGGCACTTTCTTAGTCCTCATGAAGTAGGAGGTCATCATTCTCCCAATCTAGATCATCATAAGGGGAGGGTAGATGAGCCTACAAGGGCGAGATAGCAAGCGGAGCACCCTTCAACTCTCCTACAAAAAGAGCTAAGGAAGAAGGCCCCTCAAGGTCTCCTTCACTCAACTCTGTGAGGTAAAGGTCATTGATCTTGCAAAGATCATTGATAGAGATGAGACATCATCAACTGAGTTAAAAATTCACTTAACTAGAGTTCCATGTGTTAATTGAGTGGGAGATGAAGGAGGCACCTGAGATCCACCATCAATATTGTCAGAAGAGATGCTGACAAAATTGAGAGACATTGGGGTTGCCTCCATCACTAGGACAATGCAATCCAAAGAAGAACCCTGTCCCAAAGAAGGTGATCCCTTATTCTAGCCCCAATTGGAAGCAAGGTAATCCTCCATATTATTCTTCAGCGAAGGATATAGAATCCCCACAAAAGAAGAAAAATATGAGGAAGAGCACAAGGTCACAGTAGACACCACCATGGTGTTCGACATGTCCATAGGCTAGGAAAATGGAGGGATGTTTGAAAGGGAAATAAAAATATGGGGCTTCATCAAGGGAGTTGTTGGTTTTCCAAATCAATAGAGCCAATAAATCCTAGAAGTAAGCCACACTTCATGCTTAGACCTAGTGTAGGATTTGGCCAACTAACACAAAACGAGATTGGAACATATTTCCCTTGCACTTCAAGCTCTATAGGACATAGGGGGTGACCCTTTAGCAACACCTTAAGATTCAGACACACATTTAATAGGGTATTTCTTAACAGATGATGCTCTCACAAGAATATACTGAGGAACATAAAAATTCACTCAACATTCACTAAGATATTGGGAAATTCTCATTAAACAACATGGAGAACAAGGTAGGTACAAAAAACTCATAAATCAAAATTGAAAGGTTTGAATTGATTTTAAAATTTGGGATCAAACTAAAAATAGAAGATGCACAAGGCTTGACCAGTGCCAAGAGAAGGGCTACAAAGTCAAATAACCAACATTTCATCCTACAATGTTGAACATGTTGTGAAGATCTTTGAAAATGTTATCACATTATGAAAACAAGACCACTGAAGATTTATCAAATAACCATTCTTACAAATCCATTTGTAAATAAAATACTCTTGTTACACTTATTAAATAAATTACACTGTCCTTTGAGCTTAAATAAATAACAATCGCAACTCAAATGCAAAAAATATGCATGAAAAAATCTAAACAATATTTGATTATTGAATTGAAAAGAGTATTACATTTCAGTCATGGAGACAAATATTCGATAAAATATATTCATGAAGTTCAATTCATGACATAGAACATCCCAGATTAATGGCTTGTAGTTATAGAATTCACCCAGCTTTACAATTTTACAAAACTTATGTCTGCTTTGCAAAACTTTTAGAAAAATGGAACCCCTGAAAAATCAGAAAGAATTAGAATAAGAGGAGAAAAAGGAAGCCCTAAAATCCATCCATATAAGACACCTGGATCCTTTATCTTTTGTTAACCTACAACAACAAAACTGAAAATCCTCTCTTCTCTCTTCCTTGGCAATAACAAACTTTGCCTTTGTTTTGCAAACCAGTTTGCAATTGAAAATCCAACTCCCCATGAAAAATATTCATCTCCATTTACTCTACAATTGAAAAATAGCTATGATTTCCTATGAAAATTATTCACTTTTCCTTTACCTTGTTGTAGCTGCACTTTATACTTTCACTTTATTTGCCAAATCATTGTTTTAAAATGAAGGCTTTGAAATATTTTTATTCCTGTTGCATTTGCTTGCTTCACCCCCAACAAATAAAATATTCAACTTCATAGTAAAAGCTTTTAACTTCGCTCTCTAGGTACCACAATATTTTTAAAATATTTTATTGAAAACATTTTTTCATGAATCATTTGATTTTCACTTTACAAAAGTGAAGGCCTTTAAAAGTATTTACCCTGCTCCTCTTTAAAATAATTGCCATTCAATAAAAGTGAAAATCCCTTGAACATTTAATGGGCACCAAATATCTTTTCCCCCTCGTGCCTTTTAAATTTTCACATCATTTAAAGTATTTCCCTTTAAATTTTTCTTAGGCTTTACTTTTCACTTTACTTTTAACATAAGAAAATTTTCCCTCAAGAATGAAAACCATTTAATTTTGCATCGAGCAAATAATTTTTTTACCATGCTCCTTTAAATGTTTAGGGGTCCACCAGGCTTCTCCTCCGAGCACATCACTCATCACATGAAGTAATTGTATAATGGTAAACATACATCGATGCGCCGATGAGAAGCACTTTCTGAATTTTATTATTATTACTAGTCTTTTGCTAAATATTTCATCGGCATTTTAAACTTTCATGAATTTAAAATAATCCATGGGTCCACCAAACTCTTTCCCCTTAGCACTCATTGTGTATCACTCATATGCAGAGAAGCTAGAGAAATAAACTCGTGATGAGTGATGAGGAGCATGCAACGTTGCTCTATCATTGGTTCAGGGTTGGAATGGTGGCATTGATAAGCGATAGGAAATGAAAATGGCAGAGCATCACTTCATCATTGGTTCAAATGGGAAAAAAATAAAACAAGTGTTCACAACAATAAATATGCAACTCCATCCTTTGTCAATAAATCTTTAATACAAGCTACCAAATCAAGCATTGCATCACTGATTTCTTCCTCCATTTTTATCCACAAATGGCAATGGGAAATGAGTTTTGTCATGAATCCATGAAAGACATGAAAGCTATGTTTGAGCCAATCGAAAGCAAGAATTAGAATTCCTCTAATCCAAAAAAAAATTGAAAGTGCACTTTATACTTGCCCTAAATACCTCATTTATCCTTGCACAATATTTAAAATATTTAAAATATGAACATTTGAAATATTATAAAAAATGTGACTTCTAATTACGCTTGTGGGCCATTTGGAGAAAATTCACCATGAGAAAAATGGGACACCTGGAGCCACAAAAAATTGCGTAGGGTCATAATAAATTATTTAGAGAAAACCCATTTCCTCATTTTGTTTTATCCCTCAAAATTCAGGCACCTCTTTTGTTAACTAGCTCTTGAGACATGTTGATCACACCCAAAATACATTAAAATAATGTATCAAATGACCTTTTCTATTGATCAATATGGAGCTGTAGAGGTTTCAATCCAAAAAAATAAATGGGTTGTCATTAGAATTACAAAATTTGACACTTTATGGAACACCATTTTTGGCCTTACCGCGATTGGAAAATGATTAAATAACCCATCAAAAATTATTCTGGGAGCTTGAAATCGAGCAAGAATGTAGAAATTTGACCCAATAATGTAGAGCAAAAAGTGGATCTGAAAAATGGATCCCGAGTTGAAAGATATTAATTGACAAAGTTGCTCAATTGAACATTTCTGCAACTGCACCTATTCAGAACCAATCAGGGCTCACCAAGTCACCACTTTGAAAAAATATCAAATCACCTTCTGTGAGGTTTCCAATGGAAAAGAAAAGGTCATTTAAGTACACTAAGTATACATGTAAGAATAATTTTCTTAAATCATCGTTCTTCACAAGATATTAGGGGTCAAAGTTGACCACCTTGAAACACCGTTAGAAATGCAGATGTAAAATAGAACAAACTGCATTTGCTTTTGATCCTGAAAAACATAGCAGATCAAGTCCCAGGGCTCTGAGATTAGACATAGGAGTATATGAATATGGGGAGAATGGAGGGAAACAACCTATTCATCATGAAAATCATCCATTTATGAAATTTTGACTCAAACAGGAGGCCATATCTGAAAGTTCTCAAACAACAAAACAATGTCAGAACCCTCCAGCTTTGCTTTTCAAAAAACTTTCCAAACTCATCATGGGAAGCTTAAAATTTACATGCATTCTCACATATTCCAATTGAATGTGCTCACAAAGGGGTTTGGCTTAAAAATAAATTAGCACTGAGTTATAACCTTCCAAATTAGGTCACTTGGGCAGATTTTCCAAGTGCACTTCTAAGAGTGCAAAGGCAACATTTTCACATGGGCACTTCAAATTTTCAAAATTTTAAAGTGCTACTAGTGGCTTTGACTAGGGATGTATGCCCCCTATGGGCATAGAAATAATCCAGATCTCTAGGGAGTAGAACAAATGTTGAGTCCATCAGATGCTCTCAAACTGCTCCTTTATTCAACCTCTTTTTCAACTTAACTTGGTGACCCCAGGTCACCAAATAAAAAAGGGGAGTCAATTATTTCATCTATCAAACACCAATCTATTAAAGGATCTGATCTCCTCAACCCATGCTTGTCTCTATCACACCACAACAACATGAGTGAATTTATTTGTGCAAACACAAGTATCAAGTTGTCATTGAATAAGTGGAAACTTGCTCTGTGTTTGGTTCCATTGTCATATGGAAACCAGATGACATATGCCACATCACTGCCACTCTCTTCATTTTTTGATTTTATATCAAGTGGCAATATTTGAGGATAATGATCAAGGCCACAAAAAAACACCATCTTATCACATTTACTCACCCCCTCATACTGATCAAGGTCAAAAATATGTCATGCCTTGAAAACTATTTGCAATCCTCTTCCATGATAATTAAAAAATGCTCATACATTTGTAACCTCTTCAACTGAATTGCATCATAGGTCATTTTATCTTCATCCCAACAACACAACTCAATCATATTACCATATGTCTCAATGTCCTTAAAACAAGACTTATCAGCATCCACATGTCTATTGTCACAACTCAAACCATAACACTTAGAAGATGTATCAGCATCCCAAATAGTGTTCTCCATTTCATGTTCATAGACAATCTTATCAGCATTCAACATGTTATAACAAAAAGAAGCTTCAAATATAGGTTCATATGACTCAAGACTTTCATTTGCAAAAAAATCATCATAGTGATTATCAAAAAAACATTCACTATTACAAAAATAATCACATTCAACATTATCTCTTGTTGTTACAACATGAAAATCTGAAGCATAGTACCCATGATTAAAACTATGAGTTGCAGATCTAGAAAAAAGGTCCTCATATGCATCCATGTGATTGACACAATCACATTCTTCAAGAAAAAACTCATCATAAAAAATGTCATTAGTTGTACTAGCATTTATCTCTACATTTCCACTTTCATGTACAACTACACCAATGGTACCCTCATGAAAATATTCAATGACAATTTCAAAGTTAGAAAAAGAAGTAGAAGAAGGTAAAGAATCAAACCAAACTGGAGTTCCTAGTTTATCATTATAAAAATATGCATGATCCTTATAATAAACTACTTGTGATGATTCATCCAATGAGCCTATTGCATATATATCTTCTTCTCTGTTCATACTACTACAACAATTAGCAGGGATACCTTCTTCAATGTCAAACTAAAAGCCATCAATGGTTTCTTCATTGCAACTTCTCACATATGATTGCTTTGATTGAAACACATTGCATACCTTTTCATTTGCAGATATTATACTAACATTTTCAAAATAATCTCTCAAACTAGTAAGCTCCTTTGTCTCATGATGAATGCTTGCATCAATGCTACATTTAATACTTGTAAGATTAGTATGACCAAGTGCATCATAATACTGTTGATTACATATTAGTTCTTCAAAAATAATACCCAATTCATTTCCATCATCATATAATAGTGAGGCTTCAAAAATATTGTCATAATTTTCCCTTTTGAAGCACTCTTCACTTGAATAAATCAACTTTTCTTCCTTCTCTTGAAAGGACTCATAGTCACTAGGGCTGCAAATAGAATTGTAATCATCTTGATACCCATACAAGAATATTTTCCAGTTGGTTGCAAACTTCCATTTACAACATCATTATTCTCTTCATGAAGACATGATCTTCAACTATATATTCATATTCCATAGATGAGAAAATACTTTCATTATCATCTGAATCATTGTAGCCTTCATTTGCTACAAAAATATGCTTTCTATTTTTGCATTTTCATAGAAAATAGAAGAAACTTCACATGTTTCATTTATCTCATCATGTCTTTCATCGTTATGGCTAGAATTATATTTAGGGTACATTTCTTCTTTAGGTTGTTAAAAAATAACATCCTTATCACAAAATGATGCATTATCCTTGACTTCTACTATACCATCTAGATTTATGTGATTAAGCCTTGAAAACGTACCATCACATAATTGAGTTAGGAGATCACTTCCATATTTATATATCATTTCTTCAATCAATGAAATCCATTGATATAATAATTTAAGGCTAGGGGGATTCAAGTGAGTTGGTATAGTACTCCAACCTAGCTTACAATTCACACAGAACAAATTGATGCAAAAGGATTCATCAGGTCTTTTTCATTTCGGTATATCAAGTAGAAATTTCATGAATCTATCATAAAAGGAATAAGTGGATTCATCTTCAAATCTTTCCATATCACACAATGCATCAATTTGTGATATGGAACTCAACCTTATTTGCATATTTCTCATTATATTCTTCTTGGGTATGCAAACTTCTTTCTTCAGACAAGGATTCATCATTTTCTATTGACTCCTCTTCAAAATAATCAAGGAAATATATTCTAGGATTATGTCATGAATCTATGGAATGCATTGGTAAACGAATAAACCAGCATTCAACAATATCTTCTAAATTTATTACAAAAAAAATCATGATATCATCCTCTTCTTCAATTTGATAGTATTCCATCACATCAAAAAACCTTGTATATGTCTTAATGTATATTCTTCAAAATCTCCTCTAAACTCAGGCAAATATTCATTAATTCTTCTTGGGATGGAATGTGGGTAACCCTAGATTTTACTGAAATCCACAGGGTCATATATTTCACTTGTGGACACATTTATTTGGGGACATTGTTTTTCTTTATGCATGACATTACAACTTGTAGAGGGAGAACTAGGACATCAATACATATTTGTAAATGAATTTGTTCCCTCTACAATTATTCAATTCAAATATCCCTTGATTGAAGTGCTCAATTTCATTAAATAAGGGAGCCAATGTTTTCCACAACTTCAAATGTGGTTTTCATATATATATATATATATATATATATATATATATATATATATATATATATCTTTCTTGAACAACAAAAAATGAGAAATACTTGGATATGTTGCAACTCCTGCAAATTATTCTTCTTGACTGGAAATCTTCATAGATCTGAAAATTTCTTCACATCGTCAGTAGGTTCTTAGATAGAGTCGCCACCTCTCTTCACAGAGGACTAAACTTCAAGCAATATGAATCTCTTTTGAAGATGAATTTCATTGTGGGTCTTCTCCAACAACAAATTCACACATAAATTATTTGAAATCTTCTACAACAAAATAAATTCCAAATGTGAAAACTTCTCAATATATAAACCCTATGTTCATATTCACCAAATTCTTGACTCTTTCCAAATGGATTTCAAAAACATTGTACCAAATATTCTAGGACACAATTAACTAAATAATTCACATATCCCTAGCGAAGTGGAAATTTTATTGGTTCCCCAAATCAACAGAGCCACTAAATCCTAGAAGTAAGCAACAATTCATGCTTAGACCTAGTGTAGGATTTGGCCAACTGATAGGAAATGAGATTGGAATAGATTTCCCCTACACTTTAGGCTGTGTAGGACCTAGGGGGGTGACCCTTTAGCAAAACCTAAAGATTCAGACACACATTTAATAGGGTATTTCTTAACAAATGATTCTCTCACAAGAATATTTTGAGGAACATGAAAAATCACTCAACATTGGCTAAGATATCGGGAAATTTTCATTAAACAACATGGAGAACAAGGTGGATACAAACAACTCATAAAAAAAATTGAAGGGTTTGAATTGATTTTAAAATTTGGTACCAAAGTGAAAGCATAAGATGCACAAGGCTTGACCAGTGCCAAGAGAAGGGATACAGAGTCATATAACCAAATTTTCATCCTATAATGTTGAACATGTTGTGAAGATATTTGAAAATATTATCACCTTATGACAACAAGACCACTGAAGCTTTATCAG
Source organism: Sequoiadendron giganteum (assembly GCA_007115665.2). Taxonomy (NCBI): domain Eukaryota; kingdom Viridiplantae; phylum Streptophyta; class Pinopsida; order Cupressales; family Cupressaceae; genus Sequoiadendron; species Sequoiadendron giganteum. Next base: position 14,726,660 of record CM021104.1, on the reverse strand, counting down.
ATAACCATTCCTTCAAATCCATCTATAAACATAATACTCTTGTTACATTTATTAAAGAAATTACACTATCCTTTGAACACCAAACAATAATAATTGCAACAGAAATGCAACAAATGTCCATGAAAAAATCCAAAAAATATTTGATTATTGAATTGAAAAGAGTACTACATTTCAGTCATGGAGACAACTATTCGATAAAATATATTCATGAAGTTCAATTCATAACACAGAACATCCTAGATTAATGACCCACAGTTATACAATTCACCTAGCTTTACAATTTTATAAAACTTCTATCGTCTTGCAGAACTTTCAAAAAAATAGAACCCCTAAATATGAGAAGGAATCAAAATAAGAGGAGGAAAAGGAAGCCCTAAAATCCATCCATGGAAGACACCTAGATACTTCATCTTCCATTAATCTTCAAAAATAAAACTGAAAATCCTCTCTCTTCTCTCTTCCTTGGCAATAACAAATTTAGTCTTTGTTCTGCAAACCAATTTACAACTGAAAAGCCAACTCCCCATGAAAAATCCTCATCTCCATTTACTCTGTAGTTGAAAAATAGCTCTACTTTCCCATGAAAATTATTCACTTTTCCTTTACCTATTGCATTCACTTGCTTCACCCCCAACAAATAAAATATTCAACTTCATATTAAAAGCATTTAACTTCGCTCTCTAGGTGCCCATAATGTTTTTTTAATATTTTATTTAAAACATTTTCATGTGAATCATGATGAGGTGAAAATAACCTCATCATAATAAAATCTGGAAAACTTACTTTTACCAACTCAATCCTAAGCCTATGTCAATTTATTAAACTTTAGGAGAAATAATTGCTTATTTTATGGTAAATTATGCTTTCTTTATTTCTTTTGATGAATTGAGAAAATTTTCCAATGCAGGTTTAATGGGTTGACTTGAGTGTTTTTGTAGGAGATAATTAGTCATCAAGTAGCTGTTGCGAAATTTGAACTAGCATGTACCTCAATTGTGGTAAAGAATAGATGTTGTGAACCTAATCTTGAATACAGGGATGATGCATTGTGGATTTAGTTTTGTTCTTTAAAATTTTGTTATCAAAACTTCGTGGCTCTTTTCGAGCCTTCTATATATTTATGAGCTTTAAAGACATAAAAGTTATTTTTTAAGTTGTTGAAGAATTTTTCAATGGCTATCCACACCATCTTAAATTTAGGATTTAGTTACAAGTTATCTATATAAGAATATAATTTCATAAGTGATGAATAAGACAAAAGAAGTATCATTATGTTGTTCACATGCTTTTCAAAATACTGTTGAAATGAGTTACGTGATTTTTGTCTTTTGATACACTATTGAATTATGAGTGATGATGATTGTTCATAGTGGATAGACTCAAGAACTTGTAGCTTATTTGATTTAAGGATGAAGTGTTAACCTGTGAGATGGCCACTCGAGGGAAGTTAGCTAGATAGCTAAGTATTTTAATATTCTATTGTTCATTTGTTTAAAGTTAGATAATTGTTCAATAGGAGGTAATTAAGTTTGTTGAAGTTGAGTCTAAAGTTCCAAAGCACCATTTTTTTTAATTTGTATGAGCTATCTTTCGTAGTTAATAAAATCTTTTACTGTTTAAAATATGTTTCATTGTCTGTTCACTTATTTTTCTGCTTCTGTACTATATCAGTTGTTTAGTTTGCTTGTTTCTATGCTTTCTAGTTTAGTTGTGTTTCTTTCTAAATTAGTTGTCTTATGATTTTTAACTTAGTATTTCTTGTTTTTCTTAGAGTAATATTATTTTCTAGTTAAATAGTAATGGCCTTAGGTTAAAATTGATTCCAATATTTTAAGGTAAATCAGAAAATATAAAATGAGTTATCCAAATCATCTTCTTCTGCAAACTGCCTGTTCAACTAATTGACATTCAATATTCTAAAGTAGTAGGACCTAACGAAAACCTATCAGTTTTTGGTGCCATTTTCAAGGACTTAAATAGCCTTTGTTCTTAAGTGTTATTAGAAGATGATTTGAATACCAAGTTTTATACCAAAAATTTCTCAGTCGGCTTCCTTTTTTGCATGGTCAGGAAAAGAGGCCCTCACATACATTTTATACCAAAGACCCACCCAAATACGTACCAATCGTACCTAGGGAAGCCCAAGGCTCTTACGACCAAAATTCTGAAGAATTATTTGAGCCTAATCCACCTGAGGCTTTCCTTTATTTACCTGTTGAGCAACTGGTAGAACAACCAATTATAGAAGAAATTATTTTTGAGGAAAAAATCATTTGAACATCATGGGAGATCGTAGAGCTGAACCTAACCAAAATGAACGCCAGCCTCCAAGAACGTTTACCTATCCTATTAGTTTGGATGCAGATGATGATACCATAATGAAGAATATCTCCCCAATGTTACTTCCAACCTTCTGTGGTTTATCCTTGGAAGACCTAGACCAGTTTCTCTTTGAATTTAAAGTCTCGTGTCAGAATTATGACTTTAAGAACGACAACCAAAAGTTGAAGCTCTTTTCATAGACTTTGAAAGATTCAGCAATGCACTGGTTAATGGGATTGGGTTTTGGTATTATAGCATCCTGGAGGGAAACGAAGTCTATTTTCTTGCAAAAATATAGAGTTACTATAGGGTAAGTGATCGTAAGGAGGAGTTGTTTAAAATTTGACAAAATGAGGATGAAATTTTAGAAGATTGTCTCAATAGGTTCCTCTTTCTCTCCAAAATATGTGGAGAAGTGGCCATTAACATTGAGATCTTGAAAATGTTTTTTCTTAAAGTTCTTGATGATGACGCTAGAAGAAATCTTGATCCAATAAGAAAAGGTGACGTATCTCAATTAACCCTTGAGGAAATATGTGAATTATGTCAGAATTTCTCCTATACTCGGGGAGGAATCTGTAAAACTAATCTTTTTAAAGGGTCTAACGAGATAGGTAAGCTTCGTGAAGAAATAGAAAACTTGAAAACAGACATTCTCATCAAGTTGAATACCAATTTAGACAGTATACAAGCTAAAACTTGCAACGCCAAGACCTTGTCAATTTATTATCCAAGGTATCGGAATAAACACCTATTATGTGAGTGTTCTTTAGATAAAGTCAATTTTTGTCAACTTTTTGAGAAAAAACATCCTACAAATTAGTGTGAGATTCTGTTTGATATCAATAATACTAAGAAAAAAACCATTCAGGTTGAAGAAGAGATAAATACCTTAAACCAACGTCAAGGAGGGAATTTCTCTTATGAACAAAATTTCAATCTTGCATGGAGACAAAAAAATAACTGGGCTCATAATCAATGGATTCCATCTTCAAATCAATCGTCTCCACCATAACCTAGCTAGGGAGCACCGTATTTGGGATCCCCTGAATGGAAAAATCACACATGGGGAAATCAACAGTGGTTAAATCAACCACAACAACAATGGTACCAACAACATGTTTCCCCCCAATGGAATCAAGCACATAATCAGTTTTATATTGAACCTAGGAGGAATCAACAACATAATTTTTTACCTCTATCTCAAAACCCTCCTCAGAATGAGCAGGTGAACCAATCTCAGCTTCCAACATAACCACTCCACAATCTTAAGAATAATTTCTAGAATACACCAGTTTATTCTACCAAACATGAAAATTTTATGGGGCTCAATGTGATACACTTCGAAAACATGCAGTTGCGCTCTGGTCAAAATCTTCAATCTCCCACTATTGAGGAGATATTGGAGGAACCTAAGCCTACAAATCCAATAAAAGACATGACATCTAATTCAGGTAATACTGCCAAAGACAAAGATCCTTTTTTCAGCGGCAGGAACTACTGACTTGTATCGGTGGGAGGAAGGTCAATCCTTGAGTCAATAAAAGGAGAGTCTAATTCCAAAGGAGAACATAATGGCACCATATCCAAAAATTTTAAATTCAATAATTCTGGAAGACACTCCAGAAGTATCCTTGGCTTCAGAAACTGCGTTAATTCAAGAGATTAAGCAATTGCAAATTGAAGTTCTTTTATTGCAAGCAATAAAAGAAATTCCTGTGTTAAATCAGTTAATCAAACAACTATGTATAAAAATGCCAGGTAGGAAGCCAAAAAAGATAAATATCACTCATATTGATGGTTATTTAGTCGATTTTCTATTTGGAAAGACTATTGCTCTGAAATACGATGATCCTGGGATTCCACTTATAACCATTACAATCAATGATGTAGCAATACCAAATGATCTAGTGGATCTTAGGGAAGCTATTAATGTAATGACTGTGGATGTAATGGAAAAATTAGGCCTAACTAATTTACGCCCTACAACCATTGTCTTACAAATGGAAATTCAGTCTATAGCCATCCCTAAGGGCATCATTAAAAACATCCTTGTCAAAGTTGATGGATGGGAATATTTAATCAACTTCCAGGTAATCCAGTCACTTACTCCCAAAGATGGCTATCCTATAATTCTTTGGAAAAAATTTGTTAGCCATGGTTGTTGCTAATATTGATTGTAGGGAAGGGGGAATGACCATTTTTCATGGTCAAGATAATAAACATTTGTTATTATATCCCCCTACTAATCCTACTGAGCAAAAAAAGGTCTAGGTTGATGAACCTGAGGAATCCAATGGTTCAGATAGTTTAGCCTCCCTAGCTATGGTAGTAATTAAACAACATGGGGAAGAACTGGAAGAAGAGTTAGTAAGCAATGCTACATGACTTTATATAACCCCTAATGAGGAATAAATCATGGATGCTCCAAGGATTTTTGGGCAACCAATTGATATAAGTGAAATGGAGCACATTTATACTACAATGGGAATGCCTTGTCCCTTAGCTAACATGATCCTCATAACAAGTCATTTCTTTAAAGATTTCACGATCTTTCACCGTCTTATACCTCATATTTTTCCTCTAAACATGTTGTGACCTATGTATACTGTCACTTCAGTCCATCTTGAAACAAAATCAATAATGCTATTACTAGGAAAAACTTTGAATATCAATAGTTGGCTGAAAAAAACTCAAGAGGATAAGCTATTTAATGTGTTGGTATAAAGGTCTAAAGTGTTTTCTTTAGATTATATGGATATGAGTGGAATTCACCAAAGTTTTTTTACTCATCAAATTTACACTGATAGTAGTATAAGGCTTGTTCGTGAGATGCAGAGGAGACTCAATCCTGCATTAAACGATTTGGTCAAAATTGAGTTTGAGAAACTCCTTTATGCTAGATTTATTTATCTGATCTCTGATAGTAAGTGGGTATCATCTATGGTGGTCATCCCAAATAAAAATTGGAAGTGGACAATCTGTGTAGATTATCAAGAACTCAATAAATCCAATTATAGAGATTATTTTCCCCTACCATTTGTTGATCAGGTTTTGAACAACTTGGCTGGGAGGAAATATTTCTCCTTTCTTGATAGATTTAGTCGTTACAATCAGATATAGGTTGCTCCAAAAGACCAAGACAAAACCAGGTTTACTTGCCCATGGGGCACATTTGCATACAGAGTGCTTCCTTTTGGACTATACAACGCTCCAATGACCTTTTAGACAAATTTTTTTGCCATATTTTCCGCACTCATTAATGATTGTGTCAAGGTCTACATGGATGATTTTATAGTCTATGGGTCAACATATGATGAAGCTCTTTAGAACCTAGATCGAGTTCTGCAAGTTTGTGAGGAAAATAGACTATCCCTTAGACATGATTTTTTTTAATAATGGTGGAACAAGGAATAGTCTTGGGTCATCATATTTCCTTTGAGGGAATAAAGGTTGACCCTAAGAAAATTGAATTCATCCAATAGTTGACTATCCCTCAAACTTAGACAGATGTTCGAATTTTTCTTGGACATGCTGGTTACTACAGAAGGTTCATAGAAGGCTTCAATAAAATTGTAGCTCCTATGTTCTCTCTTTTATAGAAAGAGGTAGAATTTGTTTGGACACCTGAGTGTCAGCTATCATTTGAAACCATAAAGTAAAATCTTGTCTCTTCTCCCATTTTTCGAGGACCAAATTGGAGTATTCCCTTCCATATCTATACAGATGCTTTTGATGATGCTATTGGTGCAGGTTTGAGACAAGAATATGAGAATGAGGGAAAGTATGCCATATATTTCATCAATAAAAATCTTACTCCTTCAAAAAGAAACTATACAACAACAAAAAATGAATTACTGGTTGTTGTTCATGCCATAAAAAAATTCCACCACTACATTATAGGGTATAAGGTTACATTTTATATGGACCACTCAGTTGTGAAGTACCTAATGAATAAACCTATAGTGAATGGCCAGATTATGAGGTGGTTATTACTCCTTCAAGATTTTATTGCCATGATTCTTGACAAACCAGGGAAATATAATGTGGTAGTATATTTTCTTTCATGAATCAAACATGAAGAAGGTGATAGTACTCTTGTACAGGATGAATTCCCAGATGAAAATTTGTTTTTAGTTTCTATAAAATCACCCTGGTTTGTAGATATCGCTAAATATTTAGCTTCTTCAGAGGTACCCCCTAGACTCACTACTAAGCAAAGGAAGCGTCTAATCAGGGAAAGTGCCCCGTTCAAATGGATTAACAAAATATTATTTTATTGTCATCTTGATATGATCTTGAGGAGATGTGTAAGGGCGGACAAAACCTACAACATTCTAAGGTCTTGTCACAATGATCCTTCGAGAGGACACTACTCTACGAAGAGAACTTCTCATAAAATCTTAGGCGCTAGATACTATTGGCCCTCAATGCATAAATATATTAAGAACTATGTTCATCATTGTGATGAATGTTAGAGAGTAGGAAGACCAACTACTTCTTTGGAAATGTCTTTGCTACCACAAGTAGTGTTGGAGCCATTCGAGAAATGGGGTTATATTTTATCGGACCCATAGATCCTTCCTCTGAAGGGAAAGAATACATATTGGTTTTCATTGATTACCTGACAAAATGGGAAAAAATTTAAGCCTTATGAATAGTTAGGGAAAATCAAGTCACAAAATTCCTCTATAATAAAATCTTCCTTAGATTTGGATCTCCTCAAATGATCGTTACTGATCAAGACCCCAATTTATGTCCAAAGTGCTCTTGCCATTTACCAACCATTTTAAAGTAAGCCACATGAAGTCATCCCCTTACCACCCTCAAGCGAATGACCAGGTAGAAGTAACTAATAAAGAGCTTGATTTTTTTTTAATGAAAATAGTTTCTTCTGGAAGAAAAGACTGGGCCAGGAAACTCCTTGAAGCCATATGGGCATACAACAAAACCTGGAAATCTACGACTAGATTCAACCCATATGAGCATGTTTTTGGGAAGAAGCCTCTTCTTCCCATTGAGTTTGAACTACAAACTATAGAAACAACTATGGAACTAGGTTTATATTTTAAATGAGCCTAGGTTGAACAAGTTCTGCAACTAATTGAATTGGATGAGCTTCTCTTAGATGTCATCCATCAAACTAAACTAATTCAATATCAACAAAAAGTATGGCTCAACAAACATACTAAGGAGAGGTAATTTAATAATGGAGATTGGGGTCTGCTATTTGATTCAAGATACAAATATCACAAGGGAAAGCTCAAGACTCATTGGTTGGGACCTTATGAGATTGATGAAGTATTTTTTAATGGAACTACTCGGTTGAAACCAATAGATGGTGACACATGAATCCTCTTAGTTAATGGTCATCACTTATGTGTCTACCATAAGCCAGTCAATAAGGAGGAATTATCGAGAGTGGTAGAAATGTAGGGCAAGGTCCAATGTGTTGACTTTGTGAAGGCAGAGTCTATCTGGCAGCAATGATGTATTATTGTTTAAAAAAATTAAAAAAATTAAATTATTATAAATTCAAAAATGTGCAATAAAAGGACATGTATGCCAAGATATTTTTCTTATTTCTTCATTTCGGACTTAGCTAATTTTTGTTCCATTTTAAAGGACTTCTCAAAAAGTAGAAAATAACTTCCGAAACACCCTCTAAAGATTCTTTGGAACGTTATGATCCCAGTGCCAGATGCTCTAGAACTTGTACAAAGTTCATCATGTCAAAGAGGCATTCTGCACTAAGGTCCAAAGCTCTTTAAGTTCAAAATTCTTTATCATATCACTCCACCCTCATTTCATTGCTAATCCAGCTGCATCTTTCAGCAATGTTATGAAACCTTCATTCTATTGTTGCTCCAGCTACATCTTTTAGCGATGCTCTAGAACCTTCATTTCATTCATTTTTTGGCAGCATCTTTCAGGGATTCTCTCGAACCTTCATTTCATTCATTTTTTGGTTCTATCTTTTGATAATGCTCTGAAACCTTCATTTCACTCTACTTCGGTTGCACCCCACACCAATGCTTCAAAAATTATGCACTAGTTTCAAGCATGATGTTAAATTGCATTCTCTGGAACTTTTTCATTTGTATTCCACCACCTATTTTTCAAAAATTCAAAAAATTTGTGATCCTTCTGTCAGTATATATTGCAGACCTGTCTTTCAATTTTTGTTTTTATCATAAATAAAGCCACCAAGTATTGCAGTCATCATTGATGGCTTTTTCATCCATAAAATTTTGCATGCATATCATAATAAATTTTTCATCACCTCAATCAATACCTTCACATCATCTTGTCAAATCTATAAGGTACGAGATCTTCAAACGATCATAGAATGCAAGTAAGTATTAATTTTATCTTTAAGTAGGTAGTTATTTTTGAATAAAGAATAATTAATTGGCATGAACTTCACTCCCAATTTAGCAACTTGTGCCACTTGGCGATCAATTACTTGTATGAAAGTTCCTTTCACATGCCTCTATGCAGATTGGAAATCATTGCATAGTAAGCTACAAACAAGACAAAAATTGAGTTCAGAAGCAATATTTTTAAAAGTGTTGGGTGAAAGCTTTGTGTCATAATTGAAATATTTTGCAGAGTGGGAAATAAGGAAATGGGAGGTGGTAAAAGAAAATCAGATCCAGATTCAAAAGAAAAACTATTAGGGTTGAGTAATATCTCAAGGTTGTTTGAGGAAGCGGGGTGGTTAAATTTTATCATAAAATTTAAGGGCTACCATGAAATGCTAGTCAGCTCTTTTGTAGAAAATACACAAATGGCGAGGTGGTACTTCAGGGGAAGCGATTTAAGGTAAGTCCCAAAATTATTTCTCGATTATTAGGATTAGAGAATGTAGGCATAAAAATAAAAGAAACCTCTCAAATTACGTACCATAAATTATCTGAATTATTTGTTATAGAGGGAGACCCACACCCAATTGTAGTAACAAGTACTAGGGGAAAAAATAAAGGGTTCCAGAGAGCCTCCATATTAGAAACTTGGGGGACTATCATTGTATGGATTATAAAGTATTTCACTTGTGAGGTTTAGCTAACTATAGTTGTAGGACTTGCTTTCCGCATGTTGACCCATTTGTGCCACGGGAAGGAGGACCCTGCTCTTAGGGTTAATATGCCTGAATTCTTGTGTGATTCCCTAAATAGTTCCATAGAAAGGTATAAAATGGGGACTAGGCCTTTGAAACATCATGGTTTGATTCAGTTGATCTATAAGTACCACTTTCGCAAGAAGCCTGAGGGAAAATGGGAGAAGTTTTTAAAGAAAATTGAGAAGGCTGCAATCACAAGGACAATAGAATCAGGGGAACCATCCCACCAGGGTATTCCACCATCTGGAGCAATTTCCCCTAAGGGTTCTCCAGTTCTGGAAGTTCCTAATCCCACTACTCCTAGTGAGGATTTGACAAACTTCCTTGGGGATGAATTTAAAACCCTTGACTTGCCAGAACATGTTGAGATTATTTATTCTAATTCAAGTAAACCCAAAAGAAAAAGGAAAGGGAAAATATAACACCCGTCACATTCCAAAATCTGCCTCCATTAAGAAGAAGTAAGTGTTTAGCTTCTAAATTCTCTGAAACCCCAATATAGGGTAAAGAGGGAAGTTCAAAGAAGAAAAAGCCTAAGCGGCCACCTAAGCCCATAGAAATTTTAGAGATTTCTAGTGAAGAGGAGGTACCCCTAGATAAAGAAGATTCAGGTGAAGCATTTACTTCCCACTCAGCACATGTGGAGGAAATATTCACTGATGAGATTCAGGAAAGAGAACCTCAGGGGGATGACGGTGTGCCAAGAAATTTTTCCCTCATTGTTAATCAAATTGTCGAGACAACTGAAACAAGTAGTGTCACTGCAGAGTTAGAAAAGTGTAAAATAGAAATTGATGATCTATAAAGACAATTGTCCAAAGGTAATGAACTAATAGAGTTGCAGAAAGAATAATTAACTGTGCAAATAGTTATGATAAATAAAAGAGATCAGCAAATACAGGGCTTGAAGCTTCAATTACAGGAAAAGGACTTAATAATCTATAAGTTACAAGAAAAAATGGAAGAACTAAATCAAAAGAATAAAACTTATAGTGTTGACATTGCAAACAAAGATACATAAATTGAAAGAACAAAAAAAAATTGTGCTTATTCTCACAGTCTTTGAAGAGGACAAGAAATCAAAAACTGAAGAGTCAAATGCTTTCATCATCATGGTTGTAGAACTGGAATAGGATTTGAAGGAATGCATTGTAAAACCTCAAATGGAGTCCAAAGAAATTCAGACTGAACCAGTTGTAACTGATTGGTTCCAGATTCACATTCCACCTCTGCTAATGAAATGGATGGAAAAGTGTACTTTCTCAGGAATGTCCAAGCTGAAAATTGCAAGCTAAAAAAGGAATTGGCGCTCTTGAAGGAGTCATTTCACAGGGCCTATAGAGGAAAGAAAGATGCATGTCAACTAGTAGATTGTTTACTAAATTGTAGAAGACCATCAACAATTTACTCCATGTTTTTGAATGAAAAATGGCTAAGATGGAAATTGTTTAGGATCTACAATGACGAGCCCTACAAGCCCAATGATAAAGAGATTGTTAAAATATATGTAGAGTCAACCCTTGAAGACCAAGATCTAATTTGTGAATTCTTTCTGCATGGCTTATTATTAAAAAATCACACAAATTTATTTATCAACTTGTTCGTTGGAGAGGTAGAACTAAGATCATTTCTCTCCACAATGAGGAATCAAACTAATTTGTAAGATCGGACAAGAGAGTTTGCATAGGCAGAAAAGACAGTGGGTCTCCAAATAAGGTCCCCGAATTCAAGGCTTGATGGTTTCAAAGATACATTTATGTCTCTCCTTGTTAATGAAAATATGATGGAAAGATATGACAACAACCTCAAGCTATGTTATGATAATTTCATGGAAAATGGACAGATTTTGAGTGGAAAATCATGGAATGCTTGTGAAGAAAGATTCACCCCACTACTAGCTTACCTAAAGAAAAGAGAGGTCATTTCTCCTCTAAATATCAGGTGTTCATTTAGAAGATTAGATGCCTTAGTTAAAATCCTGAGAACTCTTAGAATAAAATGGATGGGAATGAAATACAAACCTCCTTTGCTACTCAATCCACCTCTGGCTTTCAATATTTCAATAGATCAGAATGACAGACTTTTCAATGAATGGAGGGAGAGTGTGATATTTCACAAAGGGTTCATTTATGACCCTAAAGATTTTGATACAAAAACAAGGGAGGCACATGATCTCAATGCCCTATATGAGGAATGGAATAGGACTCAGGGGTTTAACTATGGACCAGGAGGACCTGCCAGAAATTAGGTAGGGGAGGAAATGATGAGGTAAAAATAACCTCATCATAATAAAATATGGAAAGCTTAATTTTACCAAATCAATCCTAAGCTTGTGCCAATTTATTAAACTTTTGGAGAAATAATTTCTTATTTTAAGGAAAATTATGCTTTCTTTCTTTCTTTTGATCAATTGAGGAAATTTTCCAATGTAGGTTTAATGGGTTGACTTGAGTGTTTTTGTAGGAAATAATCGATCATCGAGCAATTGTTGCAAAATTTGAACTAGCACGTACTTCAAGTGTGGTAAAGAATATATTTTGTGAACCTACTCCTGAATACTGGGATGATGCACCGAGGATTTAGCTATGGTCTTTAAAATTTTGTTATCCAAACTTCATGGCTCTTCTCAAGCCTTCTATATGTTTATGAGCTTTAAAGACATAAAATTTAGTTTTTAAGTTGTTGAAGACTTTTTCAATGGCTATCCATGCCATCTTAAATTTAGGATTTAGTTACAAGTTATCTATATAAGAATATAATTTCATAAGTGATGAATAAGACAAAAGAAATATCGTTACATTGTTCACATGGTTTTCAAAATACTATTGAAATGAGTTACCTGATTTTGTCTTTTGATACACTATTGAACTATGAGTGATGATGAATATTCGTAATGGATAGACTCTAGAACTTGTAGCTTATGTGATTTAAGGATGAAGTGTTAAGTTAGCTAGATAGATAAGTATTTTACTGTTCTATTGTTCATTTGTGTAAAGTTAGATAACTATTCAGTAGGAGGTAACTAAGTTTTTTGAAGTTGAGTCTGAAGTTCCAGAGCACCATTGTTTTTAATTTTTATGACTTATCTTTCATAGTTGATAAAATCCTTTACTATTTAAAATATGTTTCATTGTATGTTCACTTATATTTTTGCTTCCATAGTATATCAGTTGTTTAATTTTCTTGTTTCTATGCTTTCTAGTTTAGTTGGATTTCTTTCTAAATTAGGTTTCTTATATTTTTTAACTTAGTATTTCCTATTTTTCTTAGAGTAAGATTATTTTCTAGTTAAATAGTAATGGCCTTAGGTTAAAATTGATTCCAATAGTTTAAGGTAAATCAAAAAATATAAAATGAGTTATCGAATCATCTTCTTCTACAAACTACCTTGGACACTGCTCGGTCAACTAATTGACATTCAATATTCTAAAGTAGTAGGACCTAACGACAACCTACCAAATCATTTAATTTTCACTTTACAAAACTGAAGGCCTTTAAAAGTATTTACCTTGCTCCTCTTTAAAATAATTATGATTCAATAAAAGTGAAAAAACCATAAACATTTAATGGGCACCAAATCTCTCTTTCCCCTCGCGCCTTTTAAATTTTCACATCATTTAAAGTATTTCCCTTTAAATTTTCCTTGGGCTTTACTTTTCACTTTACTTTTAACATAAAAAAAAAATTCCTCAAAAATAAAAATCATTTATTTTTGTTTCGGGAAAATAATTTTTTTACCATGCTCCTTTAAATGTTTATGGTACCACCAAGATTCTCCTCTCAACACATCGCTCATCGCGTGAAGGAATTGGAGAATGGTAAACAAACCAGCGATACCTCGATGGGAAGGACTTTCTGATTTTTATTATTATTAAAAGTATTTTGCTAAATATTTCATGAGGCTTTTAAACTTTAATGCACTTAAAATCATCCATGGGCCCACCACACTCTTTCCCCTCAGCACTCATTGTGCATCGCTCATATGCAGAAAATCCAAAGAAAGCAACTCGCATGAGCGACGAGGAGCATGTCGTATTGCTCCATCATTGGTTTGGGGTTGGAATAGTGACATTGATTAGTGATAGGCGATGAAAAGGGTAAAGCATTTCTCCATCACTGGTTCAGGTGGGAAAAAAAAGCAACTGCCGATGAGCGATAACCATCTTGTTATGTGCTTCTACAGGAATTTTGGTAGTGTTAAACAACTGTTCATAGCAATCAATATGCAACTTCATCCTTTGTCAATAAAGCTTTAATAAAAGCTACCCAATCAAGCATTGCATCCCTAATTCTTCCTCCATTTTTATCCAGAAATGACAATGGCGATGATTTTTTCCATGTAGCCATGAAAGTCATGGTGTTTGAGCCAATCAAAAGCAAGAATTAAACTTGCTCTAATCCAGAAACATTTGAAAGTGCACTTTATACTTGCCCTAAATTCACTATGGGAAAATTGGGACAACTAGAGGCATAAAAAAATTGCGTAGGGGCTTCATCAATTATTTAGAGAAAATTCATTTCCTCAAATTTTTCCTAGCCCTCAAACTCCAAGTACCCCCTTTGTAAACTAGCTCTTGGGACGTGTTCACCGCACCCAAAATACATTAAAATAATGTATCAAATAACCTTTTTTCTTGATGAAAATGGATCTTTAGAGGTTTCAAACCTAAAAACTAAATGAGTTTTCATTAGAATTGCAAAATTTGACACTTTTTGGAACACCATCTTTGGCCTTGTCGCGATCAGAAAATGATTAAATAACGCATCATAACTTATCCTAGGAGCCTAAAAATGAGAAGGAATGTATAAATTTGATGCAAGAATACACTACAATAAATGGCTCAGAAAAAGGGATCTTGAGTTGAAAGATATTAATCGAAAAAGTTTCTCAATCGAACATTGTCTACAACTGCACCCATTCAAAACCAATCAGGGCTCACCAAGTCACCAATTTGAAAAAATATCAAATCACCTTCTGAGAGGTTTCCAATGGAAACACAAGGTCATTTAGGTACACTGAGTATGCGTGCAAGAGGGATTTTCTTCAATCATCGTTATTCACGAGATATTAGGGGTCAAAGTTGACCACCTTGAAACATTGTCAAAAATGCAGATGTAAAACTAAACAAACTGCATTTGCTTTTGATCTTGAAAAAATGACCAAATCAGATATCGGGGCTCTAAAATCGGACATAGGAGTATATGAATGTGGGGATAATGGAGAGAAACAGTCTATTTATCATGAAAATCATCCATTTGTGAAATTTTCACTCGAACAGGAGGCCACATCACAAAACTGAAAGTTCTCAAATAGCAAAATAGTGCCAAAACCCTCCATCTTTACTTTTTAAAACACTTTGAAACTCATCATGGGAAGCCAGAATTGACATGCATTATCACATATGTCAATTGAATGTGCTCACCAAGGGGTTTGGATTGAAAACCAACTAGCTCTAATTTATGACCTTCCAAAATAGGGCAATTGGGCTTATTTTTCAGGTTCATTTCTGAGAGTGCACACTTGCACCCTTTTGGGGTGAGGGTCATCAACATTCATGGGAGGAGCCGAAAGAAAAACTGAGGAGATGAGAACTAAAGAAAAAGGAAAAAAAGAGGGAGGAATAGTAGGATATGTTGAAACAAGATCTATTGGCTCCCCTTCTACCTTTTGTGAGTTAGCTTTCTTAGTAGCTAGAGCCTTCCTTTGGTTCTTATGCTCACGCATAAGATGACTTCTTCAGCTCTAGAAAAGAGAACTGTATTCTTGAGAAGGAACAAGAGGCTCTTGTTCTTCCATTGTGTGTCCTCCACAACCATTTTTAGTGGAAGACAAGCCTCCTAGATGGAAGCAGGAGCAAGAAGTATAGGAGCATAAATGATGACAGGTGGAGAAGTAGATGTAGGTGCCTCAACATCAAGCCTCTTCCTATTCTCTGCCCAAGGGGTAGGAGCAGTAGGAGGCTGAGATGTAGGGGGAACTCAATGAGGGACCTTCCCTTTACCATAGAGAATGAGCCTCGACATTGTGGCTAAGATGGGAAGTTTGAATGCTTGACACTTGGTCTTCCACCGAGTGGGAACCATCAGACTCCCCATGCAAGCCACTGGAGTAGAGGTCGAAGGTGCCACAATAGGGCAAGAGGAAAAAGTAGATGAAACAACGAAAGAAGAGGAAGGATCCTGGGCGCGAGCAAACTTCCCCTTCCCCTTTTGAGAGGAGGAGGAAGCATCTTTTTGTTGCATGATCTTAGCACCTTTAACTAAAATGGTGTAAGGGGAGACATGGTAGGTCACCTTCGGTGTTATGCCTCAATTTTTATATTTGATATAGGTGTGATACAACAAGTCTATCCTTGGAGGAAGTGGACCAACTATTGTAGGACAAAAGTGATCTAATGAGTAACCCCCATGTGACACTAAAGGTTTATACTTGGTGTCATGCACAATGTGCACAAAGCCCTCATGAGAAAAATTTTAACACATGAATTATTGAAGGGTTTTCTTTCATGAAAACTAGCCATGGGATGCCTAGCTTCACTCTAAACAAGTACAACTCCAAGAAGATATTAAAAGGAGCATTTACAATCTTGGGTCCTATGAAGACTGAGAGAGTGATGGAACCAATTGGAGGGACTGGGAGTCTATTTTTTGTACATATTATGTTTTTTGAATTTTCATATTCCTCCCTATATAGAAAGTTTAATAGAAGAGTCTCCTTTGTTATTACGTTCGCATTACTCACGGGGTTAACCAGAACACCAGTCATGATTTTCTCGTTGATGTGAGTGGGAATTTATAGAGGAGAATGATGTTTGATTATGGGTAACTCTTGTGATGTAAAATCTATAATTGGTGATTCATTCATAGGCTAAGCAAGAGGAATAGGTGTAAACCATGTTTATATACCTCAAGAATTGAAGGGAAGTAGAACCAATAGGTTCAATAATTTGGTTTCCAAAGTGAGATAAAAATGGATTTATGTAGATCTACAACTCGCTATTATCATTTTTTGTAGACTTGTTCATGTTCTACTTCCTCCCATCCAGGAAAATAGTATCATCATCGATGTGATCATGTATCTCATGATGTGGGAACATGCATATTTTGCTATCATGTCTGTGAATTCAATGGTACTAGCAGAATGTGTTCTCTTCATACTATTTGGGGTAAGGTTTAGTAAGGGGTCGAGGATTTGGTAAGGTTATCACTTTGTCTTTCAATAACTTCTTCAGAATAGAAGATCATGATTCTGATAACTTCATGAATTTTCTATTGCATTTGAGGCTTTTGTCACTAGATGCAAAAGCTACATTCACAAAATATTTACCTTTACCAAAGATTGAAAAAATTGACCTACCCTAAAGATGGGAGCATGAGGAAGATCCTCAAAAATGGGGAATCATCTGCTAGTACTCCCAGAATTTAGCACAAAGATGTGCAAAAGAAGGGAATTTCATCAAAGAAAACTTCTCCTGCCAAGATCTCTATAGGTTTCCAATGAAAACATTTTTCACATCTGAATTGGGAAAAGGATAGGATATCTGTGAAAATAGTGCTTGATACCAAGAAATGAAATTAATTATCTTATCATGCTCTCTTTGATTACATGGGACAAGGTCTAAAAATACCATCTTTAGCTCTATGTTTTCTTGGAGTTATTGGAGAAACTGATTCACAAGCTAATCAACTAAAAATATGGAGTTATCATACAAGGAACAATACCATTCTAGGGATGTATCCTTGAGAGATCTTGGGAAAAATTTATCCGTTAAGGCATCATGGTGGAATAAATCCATACACATGGCATTGAATATTGAAACATGTTTTTTGTGGATCTCCCTTACCATCATACTTCTCAAACATTGGAATCACCATCCCCTAGGGGATATGAGTGTTTAGAATTGTTATTGATAAAGGATTATGAGAAAATAAAGGCTTGAAAATCAGTTGGGAGGTAGCCTGGGATAGGTTCGCCAATTGATTATGTATTTGTCCCATGTTCTATAGAAGAGTGTTTAGAATAGGGTCAGATGATGAAACAGGACCAGTGGAACCACCACCCCCATTCCACCAAGCCTTCCACCACCAAAGCCAACATTGCCCCCAGAGTTACCACTGCCAAAATTAGGAGAAACAACATCGAATCCTAGAGGAAATATATTTAGTTTTATGGTCGAAGGTGCCTTAAGCAAAACTATGGTGTTAACAAAAGGGCCTATCTTAGTCATCCATACTGACGTTATAGGTATAAAGATGCCTATTTTAATTTCAAAGATCTTGAGCCCAGAAGCTCATGTAACACTCGATCTAGAGTTGTATTAAGGGAAATATGCTTCCACTATATCGGTAAGGCCTGAAAGAAACTCCAAGCCACCTGATCCTTTTTTAACATATATCTCATTTTGTAACATGGGGTAAATGAGCTAGGCTAGATAATAGTGACAACCACAACACTTCTAAGATAATACCCAATTTAAACAAAATAATACAATCAAATGAGGAGAGAAAAATGAAAACGAAGAAACAATTCACTTCCAATTGAAGTTGAATCACTTCTCTTGTCTCTCATTTTTCTTATTTTCCAAATATTCCCTCAGTTGATGAGTTTTTTAGCACTTTCTCAACATAGGTAATGCATAATTGCATTACATATCTTGAAAGTAAATCTCCAACAATAAGTCGCTGAAAATTGCCCTAGGGTCTCTCGAGTGTCAAGTCATGACTTGCTTGGAATATAAATGTGAACCCCAATTTCATACCTACACATATAAGGTAAACAAGCACAATATTAGATCATATGCAAGCAAGAAACAAGGATTCCCCATGAAATCCATTTACAATGCTCAAAATAGGAAAATATGACGAACAACATAAAATATAAATAAAATCCTAATTTAAACAAAGCAAAATCTTGATCCCATGGGGGAGTTGGTGCTGATTGGTATGTCGAAATCAGCCCTTTCCCAACTCCTTTGTAAGCTTGATGATTTGATCCACTTGATGGTTGAATTCCTGCATAACCTAGCTAACAACTTGATAGAAAGAGATGAGAAATGGCTATGCTTGAAGATGGATTTGAGTATAATAAGTTTACTAAAATTGTGGATGATTGAACGAGAGAAAGAGTCTCTCATTTATAGATTTCCAAAATGGAAGAGAGAATGGAAATAAGCAATGTGGGATCATTCAACATCTAATGGCCAAATGCCATTTGTCAAGATGTGAATGGTTGAAGGTTGAGTACATTTTGATCAATGTGCAAGTTTGAATTTTAAATTTTGATGAAGTGACATGTTTATGGGGGATGAAAGAAATGGAGTTAGTGTC
This sequence comes from Sequoiadendron giganteum, assembly GCA_007115665.2. Taxonomy (NCBI): domain Eukaryota; kingdom Viridiplantae; phylum Streptophyta; class Pinopsida; order Cupressales; family Cupressaceae; genus Sequoiadendron; species Sequoiadendron giganteum. The sequence continues at coordinate 14,707,888 of CM021104.1, read as the reverse complement.
ACTTGGCTCAAGGCAAAGGACATGTAAGAGGCCATAAATTCCTTGTTGGAAGGACCAAGCCTACGTGGACTTTTTGAATTCAAATGAGGGAATATTCCCTTTTGATGCCATATGAGGGAAAATGGAGATTTAAAAAATGAATTAAATCTATTTTCATGTGCAAGTTGCATTCTCTAGAAAATGTGACATAGATTAAGATTAAATTAATCAAAGATTAATTAATTTAATGAATAATTTGGAGATGTGACACTTTAGACTTAAATTTATGAATTGATTTAAATTAAATTGAGAGGAAGGGTTTAATTAAATAAATTATTTTTATTTATTTAACTAAAGGGGATAATATTAGATTAAATCAAATAAGGTTTAATTTATTCAATTTAAGGGGAAGACTTTAGGGATTTAATTAAATAATATGAATTACTTAATTAAAGAGGGATTACAAAAATAATTAAATAAAATTGATTTATTTAATTAACAAGAGATGATGACTTAATTAGATAAAGTTGATTTATTTAATTAAGAGACGAAGAGTGATGAATTTAATCAAACATAGATTATTCAATTAAATGAATAGCAAAGGAGATGATTCGGGATGAAATGGTGTTAGTAAATCAGGATCCAGTTCGTTGGATTGAATTGTACATTTTCCATGTCTACATTTTGCCCCTCTTTGAAGCAATGTACTTGTTGCATTGATTCAAAGAATAAAGTGTTGTGATCAAATTTCAAAATTTCTCAATTTTTCAAATGCCCAATTGTTGCCCCAGCGAGAAGGATTATGCTGGTATACTGCCCCCTCAAGAGATCAAGTGGAAATGTATGATTTTTCGATCGAGATAGTGATAAAATGCAAGAGGAGTGGCTATATTGATGAGAGGATGAAAGATAATTCTTTGATGTAGACAATTCTGATGATGTATAGATAGTCATTGGCCATGGGTAGCCTCATGTATATTTTGATACAACACACTGATTTTTAGATTAAAATGTTAGTAAAGATAGAAGAATAAGAAGAATAAGATGGATGGAAGGAGGATCCACACAAGTTCACATTATTACTAATGATGATGATGTATTGCTTACCAGGAGTTGGGATTTTCAAAGGTCCAATTACTTTATGTTTGATAACACACATAGGTACGATGCATCAAGGTATAAAGGATCAGGATGGCATTGTACATAGTGTGATGGACTTTGACTCGTCAAACAGATAGGAGTGTTCTTGTTCACACTTAGCATGCATACTTCATTTAGGATATAGTTTAGACATTCTAAACATCTCGGGTCAAAACATAGAAAAGGAAGCCTTGCTATGTGATCAACAAGATACCTAAAACATCCTCCCTACAAACCAAAAAAGTACATATGGCTAATTTATTTTACAAGTGTATCCCACAAGTGCAATAGATAAAAAAGATAATGATCATTGCAGCATTTCTCTCTCTCTAAACCTATTTTGTTTAGGCATCATTGAGAGGTCCTTGAAATGAGCACAAAATAAGATAAGTCAAAAATACCAAGATAAAGTAAACAAGCAAGTTGATGTTCTTCATACCATTAGCCAAGGCTAAACTACTGCAAGGTACCTAATACTTATGTCCATCGTGGGAAGGATACATCCTAGGAAATGTTGTGATGAGGGTTTTGGTGAGATTGATTGGATGATAAGCTATTGATACTCTGAATTGACCAACTTGCTTGCTTACTGACCTAGACTTGAGACTTTTGATAATTAGGGTGTTCACTTTTGAACCTGCTAGACTTACTTCTAACTGACTCACCAAAGGGTGAGAGTGATGATTTATTTTATTATGAGTGATGATTATTGCGAGTGAAATCGAGATGAGATGGATGCACCATTTTGGATTTTTTAGATATTTTGAGGTTGTTTTTGGTATTTTGAGATGTTTTACAAATGTTTTTGGTATTTTCACATTTTTTAGTTTTTTTTGGTATTTTGTGTCTCGGGGGCTGATCAAGGATGGCCTTGCCTATGTTTAATCTCATAGATGATGTAGTTCAAAAAAAAATTGACTTGACTGTCGATGAGATAGACAGGAAAACAGATTGACATTGCGACGAACGCCTGAAGGACAAACCTAAAATGTGAAATAGATGGGAAAGCGGATTTTCAATTGTGACGGATGCCTAAAGGACTGACCTTAGTGTCTCAAGGGATGATCAAAGATCAACCTTTCCTACGTTCAAGCTCAAAGATGACATAGTTTGGCTAGATCACTCTATTTTTTGATTTTTTCGATTTTTGACATGTTTTGGATTTTTGAATGATTTGGATGTTTTTGGATTTTTGCATGATTTTGACGATTTGGATGTGGATATGTGATGATATCAATGCTCTATTTGGGGATTTTTTTTGTTGAAAACCAAGCTTAATGTTGATCAATTGGATTGATGGATTGATAGTTTGACTAAGTGTTTTAAGTCAAACAAAAGTGATAATGCACTTGTAAACTCTAGGAAGTTGTGTTATCCTAGAGTAAAATCATACACGAGAGAGTAGTTTGACTAAGTGTGTTAAGTCAAACAAGTTGATGATGGATTGGATAATTTGACTAAGTGTGTTAAGTCAAATAAGATGATAATGCACTTGTGAAATCAAGGAAGTTGTGTTATCCTAGAGTAAACTCATGCACACGATGATAGTTTGACTAAGTGTGTTAAGTCAAACAAGGTGATAATTGATTGGATTCGATTGATCAAGATTTATGAAGCTTGATTTGGAACAAAATTGTTTTGATGATTTAATGTGATGCTAACGTGCACATTAGATGCGACTGATATGAATTGTTGGATTGATGTTCAATGAAAGATAAAGCTTGATAAAGAACATTGTCTTGTCAAAATATGTCATGGGCTAGTGGTTCAAATTTTGGAATTTTTTGCTCACAAATGCTTGGTCGATTTCATTTCACATTTGTAAATATTTGGATCACCAAATAAGTTGGAGGATATAGATCAAGATTTATTCCCAAACCAAGATGTAAATATTTGTCCCAAGTGTCTAGCGATGTATGGAATGCCATGGGTGGATTCTTGGATAGATGTATGGGTATGGTAAGCATGCAAAGGATGCCAATGATTATCTTGTGATAAGATAAGGTTTTTGAACAGAGGATGCTCATTCAAATAATGCTTCAAGTCTTAGATAATATTGGGTAGGCTAGGATCAATGAAAATGACCCATGTTAAGATGTCTACCATAAGCAAGTGTAAAGTGTGCACCAAAATTTTCCAAGATCAAGATAACTTGGAGTATAGATGCATATGGATAAAAATGGATTGGATAAATGGTTCATGGATGAATGGATAATATGGCTCAAATGATGGCTTTATTATGAATGTGATAAGATGGTTTCTCCTGAACTGGCGCATGTAGATGCTCAATTCTACACATGATGCTTGTTTGCTAGGTTTTCATCATGGTACTTGTCCACAACACCATTGTAGTGGTGTTCACTAGAGGGTGATTTTTTTTCTTTACTGTTTTCAATCCTTTTTCTGAGTTTTCTTTCTTTTTGGATTTTTATATTTTTGCGTTTTTTTGTATTTTCTAAGAGATTTTAAGCTCATGTTGAACCACTTGGTGGTGCTGATGTAGATTCTTTTATCATAATGTGTCATCGATATCCTATTTTAAGAAATTGTCTTGCTAAGATATGTACACTTGAATGGAACTTTTAAGATCCCTGATTTGATTTGCTGATACCAGAGTTAACTTCATCTTTGTGCGCACATCACAATAGAGTGCCTTCTAAATCCTTATGATGAAGGGTCGCTACCAATACATGGTCAATGTGAGAATTGGATATCATGTGTGAAGGTGTGGATGGAGTGTTTTTAGGAATAAAAGATGGATTGGTTGATAGTTTGGAACCTTTGACTCTCCAAAATTGGGAAGATGGGAAATAATGGATGGATACAGAAGTGTGTGTGGAATTAGGACCAGCTTCTTGATATAATTTGTACATTGCTTGAGATGCTCGCTTTTTCCCTTGTGGACATATTTGATAGATACTTGCCCCCTTTTTATTTTTTCCCATAGTTTCTTTAACTAATGGAGTTTGATAAGGATAATCTTTCTTTGTATTTTTTGGTATCCACATGTATTTGACTTATCTAGTATGCTTCTCAACTTCTTTCTCCTTGATAATGTTCTTCCTGATTTAATTTGAATCTTTCTTTTTTTGTTGGTCCCAATTTGTGGATGGGGTGATGGGTGGATGGAGATTCATGACATGGTGGGTTTTAGCAATGGCATTGGTTTCATCATAAGGATTCTTCATGCTCCCTATATTGATGTTTGCTCAAGACGAAATTGCTTCCAATTCTATGGAAATATTACTGATATTTTGGGATCCCTTGATTGTCGAATAACGAAGGCCTTGATGCCGAGGATTTCCAATAATCTACACTAGTTCTAGGATACCCTGTTCATGTAGGCCTAATCCTCTATCTTGATAATTCATCTGCTGAATTTTTTTATTTGTAATAGGATATCATTTACCTTGGAAACAAGGTGATAACCCTTCTCTTCTTTATCATAGATATTCAAAGGTGATAAATTCTTCATTGATAAGATAGCTTTCGATAAGGAAGGAAAGTGATCCAAGTTTATAAGTGATAGGATCCTCCATATGTGGGATGAATGCTTGATTGATATCTTTAGCTTGATGTTGTGAGATATCATATTGTAATTCTTCTACTAGAGGTGTTCATGATTTACTGTCCACATACAAGTCTTCCTCTTGACTCCTTTCATAGGATATTTCTGATTCATGACTCATGTAGAAGCCTTCTTCATGTTCTTTTTCTAATAGGTGTCCATAGGATTTTTCTAGTTTATAACTTTTGTAGAAACCTTCTTCATGATCTACTTTTGATATGTTTTCAGAAGATATTTTTACATCTTGGTCTTCTCTAGAAATGTTAAGAGTAGGAGACTCTTGTTCCTTGGTAATGATGTCAAGAGTATGAGACTCTTGTTTTGAATGAAGATCATCTACATGTCATCCAAAGAAATCATCTCATGTGTAGATGGAGGAATACGTGATATATGTATATGATCATCATTTTTAGCATCTTGTATAGATAGGAGAGTGCCCATTAGATCATTGTATTATCTCAAAGATACAAATTCTTGATCCTGATTAATTTCAGAATTTCTTTCAAAATGCTTTGGATCAAGTTCTTGACATGGGTCGATTTCAAAGGATGGATTGTCTACAAGGGATTCTTGGATATCTTTATTAGGAATGGGAAGTGGCTCGATATCCTCTTGATTTTTGAGTGGATTTGGATCAAGTGGTGAGTTAGGGATTCCTTCAATATCTGTAACCATAAGGTCAAAGGATGTCAATATGTCTTGGGAAGGAACATTACTAGACCTTGGTGATAGATTTTGATCATGCTTTGGAATAAATTTTTGAGATATGTCCTCTAACTCATTAGGTCATATAGAGACATTTTCAACATGTTAATTGGTTGAGGGATCTTGGTTTATGTCAACGGGATCAAATAATGCCAAAAATCCTTGAAATAGATATTTGTAGGAGGGGTCTTGATCATGACTAAAAAATGGCTCTTGATGTATGTTGATTTCATCATCATATGAGGTGGATATATCTTCAAGGTGTTCCTTGATGGATAGATCTTGATTATTGTTTTCAACAATTGTGGTGGGAGTTTGTTGCAAAATTTTTTGAGCAAATAATGTCTACGTTTGTTGTTGAGAAAACAATTCTTGTTATTGGTCATGTTGTTTTTGTTCCAAAAAATTTTGTTGTTGGTCTTGTTGCTACTGTGCCAAAAAAGATTTTTCTTGGTCTAGTTTTTGTGCCAAAAAATCTTGTTGTTGGTCTAGTTTTTGTTGTGCCAACAAAACATTTTTTTGGGATCCTTGTTTTGCTACTTGTTGATGGAATTGTTCATGGATTTCTTGCAATAGTGCTTGGAATCATGATTGCATCTTTCGAGCTTGATGTTGGGCTTGAGCTATTTGCACAACTTGTGCGGCTTGTTGGGCTTGGAGTGCCTTTTGGTGGACAGATTGTTGAGCAGCTTGCAACATGATGGAGAATGAATTGGTCATATTGTGTTTTGGTGGTGGTGGTGGTGGATGGGGAATGGTGTTTATTATTGGGGTTTCTTGAATGGTTGCCATTTTTTGTTGCAATATCGATGTAAAAATGGGAGGATTTGATATGATATTTTGATTTATGAAGGGGGTGTTGCTCGGATTCAATTAATTGATGGTTGGTAAAGGGGGAAGGCTCATGCCTTGATTTTTTGGTTGATAGATTTGTAATTTTTGGTTTTGACTTAAATCTACCAAAGGGAAAGGTGTTCCAAAATTTAGATTGGGAAAACTTGCATTTGTTGTACCATTGAGGTTTGTAGGAGATAATGATCCCATGTATGGATTGTACAAATGCAAGTTTTGAAAATCTATTGGAATTGTAAGGCTTGGATAGTTTGGTTGGATTGAACTACTCATGATGTATGAGTCGATTTTATACTCCATATTTTTCTTGTGTTTTTGAACTTGTTGACCTCTGAGGGGTTTAGGACAAATGATGAGATGATGAATGAAAGGGGTGAATGATATGGGTGTTTGAACTTATAGGAACTTTGGATCAATGTTAGAATTTAGAAATTTTTCTGATTTGATTTCAATTGATGATATTTTGACTAAGTGTGTTAATTCAAACAAAGTGATAATGCACTTGTAAACTCTAGGAAGTTGTGTCATCCTAGAGAAAATGTGCACATAAGATGATAATTTGGCTAGGTGTGTTAATCCAAACAAGGTGATTTTTGATGATGAACTTGCAAACCCTAGGAATTTGTGTTATTCTAGAGGTAAATTCACTCAAGAGGATAATTTTGGCTAGGTGTGTTAAGCCAAACAAGGTGATAATGATTTTTCCTAAAATTCTAGCATAAGTGATGTTTCCAAGGTTCCAAGAGTTGTTGGTGAGATGGAATTTTGATAAATGTTTGAAATGGATGAGGTGTTTGACTTGATCCTAGATGATCCTAAGAGGACATACTTACAAGACCAAGGTAATGAAGAACATGCTTTTCCCTTGGAGTAATTCAAACTAAAAGACCAACGTTTGCATGAAAACCATAAGACTCAAAAGAGAACAAGCACATGTGTGGTTCAGTTGTTTGTTTATCTTGCTTAGATTTAGTTATTTTTACCACAAACACTTTCTTGATTATTATTTTCAAAATAAATGTCCAATATCCTAATTTTCTTTCATCCCACAAAGTGCATTATGTGGAAATCAAGGAAATTAAGGAAAAGGTTTCCTAGTGTTCAACCTTGGTGAAAATAAATGATGATTAAATCCAAGCACTTAGAAATGTCTAAGGATATGATCCCTAGGGAAAGCAAGAGTACTTAGATTTGTAAAAGGATATTTGTTTCCTCCAAGGGGTTTGAAGTTTGGATCTCTTTGTGGATGTTTGTTTTTCAATTGTTTTGAGGACCAAGCAATGTATCTCAATAACATGCACAACCCTAGGCTAAAAAGAAAGTATTTTTTGGGTTCCCACTTAGACAAATCCAACTATGCATATTCTATGCGAATGACTAGATGCTTGACCACATTGGCTACCCTCCATGACACACACTTCTAGGGTTAGACAAGCATCAGTACCCATGAATCTCCCATGGCATACTTTTCATCTCTACAACAAAACCACATGTATAACATGGGGCGGCTTCAAAGGACATGACCTTTTGCACCAAAAAATAGATAGGATTTGGAATTTCCTAAACAAGAGATTTTAATTTGGGTATTCCATTCGTTGGGGATTATCTATGCGGTGAGAGACCATTGCTGCCCTTCTCATTAGAATAATCCTCATGATTCTTGAACTTTCCTCAAGAATCCACACTTATATACTAGTTGGAAGTCGCTTGGCTTTAGTGTGTTCCCGATTGGGTCATTCCCTTGGGTGAGTAATTTTTACCACAAGGAAGGCCCTCTAAGAGAAACAATAGCAAGCTAGCATATCCCATAGTTCAATCAACCTTTGTTGAAAAACAAAGGGAGAACACTCGCAATATATCATGCTCACACTCTCATGTTTGGTTCAATTTTAACTCCAAAAAATGAAATGTGGAGGAAATTATTTTATTCAAAAAATGAAATGTGGAGGAAATTATTTTATTCAACTTAATATCACCAAAATAAATTTTGATTCTCAAGATCATCATGAGGCATGAGAGAAGCGCATACGCCCTTTTAATGATATTAACTTGAATAAATAATTACAAAACACAATAACACTTGTTCATTTTAATCCCACAAAGCAAAATGATTTATTTTCAAAGCACCAATTCAAATGTGGAAGTTGCCTTGTTTAGTTTTTAAACCTTAAACCAAATCTAGTAAGTTGTTCTAAAGTTATTTTTAAGCCCTTTGTTTGCAACAAAAAATTCAAAAAAATTGTAATATTCTTTTTAGGAACCAAAAGAAATTTAGTGTTCCTATAAGTGTAACATAAACAAATCCTTGAACAGGGATTATAAGTTCTCCCAAAGTTTTAAAAAATACTTGATACAATGAGATGATAATATCATCAAGAACCGTTGGCCTTCGTTTTTCCCTCCTTCCCTTTTGATCAAAGGATTTCCTTTTTATGAAAATTTCAACAATTGTATGATTTTTCCATTTTTGGTAGTTTTGCATCTATGACTTTAAGGGTCCTATATTTCCTCAAAAAATTTATAAAACTAATATGGGATGAATTGCCAACTAACATTCTAAATTTGAAACATGGACTTTGAGTTATTAATAAAAACAACTTTCAAACAACTAGGAAAAAACTTTAAAATGTCATTTTGAGGGCCAAGATGAAAGTTCCAAGCCCCGAAAATGTGCCGAAATGACATCTAACTCATCTAGACGATTGCCAAACCACTTGCCACCTCATAAAGAAACCACCTATAAAATTTAAAAAAAAACCCACATCCGAGTCAAAAGTTATGACCTCGGGAAGTTCCTGCATCACAAAAAAATGTTATGTAAAAACCAGAAATCTGTAGGTGTGGCATAGTTAGTAAATGCGACACAGTTTGAAATAGAAGTGACGCTATGTAGCGCCGCACATTTGACTAGGTGTGGCGCTCTGCAGAAACAGAGACCGCAGGTGCAACACTATTTGAGCATGCAACGTAGTTGGAAGAGCGGCGAAGTTTGGAATTTTGAAATTTTGCAAGCGACAAAGTGGGTGCGACGCACTTTGGAAGTAGTGCAGTGCAATATGGCACCGCACCTCTAAAAGTAGTGTGATATAGCACCACAAGACTATGTGCGACATAGTTAAGAATTTTGAAAATTTCCAAGCGAGAAAGCAGGTGTGGCACAGTTTGGAAATTTTGTGCACTTCGATATAGCATCGCGCCTCTGAAAGCGATGCAATATAGTGTCGCGCCTATGAAAGTAGTGCAATATAGCTTCACAGAACTGTGTGTGGCGCAGTTTTCTAGTGTACAGAAATATGTCAAAAAAGAAAGGAAATGTTGAAAAGTGTGATGAAATCCTCGAGATCTGCCCTCCTTCTAGCACCAAAATGTGAACCAAAAGTTCATACCTACACATATAAGGTAAACAAGCACAATATTAGATCATACGCAAGCAAGAAACAAGGATTCCCCATGAAATCCATTTACAATGCTCAAAATAGGAAAATATGAAGAACAACATAAAATATAAATGAAATCCTAATTTAAACAAAGCAAACTCCTAATCCCATGGGGGAGTTGGTGCCGATTGGTATGTCGAAATCATCCCTTTCCCAAATCCTTTGTAAGCTTGATGATTTGATCCACTTGATGGTTGAATTTCTGCATAACCTAGCTAACAACTTGATAAAAAGATATGAGAAATGGCTATGCTTGAAGATGGATTCAAGTATAATTAGTCTACTCAAATTGTCGATGATTGAATGAGAGGAAGAGTCTATCATTTATAGATTTCTAAAATGGAAGAGAGAGTGAAAATAAGAAATGTGAGATCATTCAACATCCAATGGCCAAGTGCCACTTGTCAAGATGTGAATGGTTGAAGGTTGAGTACATTTTGATCAATGTGCAAGTTTGAATTTTTAATTTGATGAAGTGAGATGTTTATGGGGGATGAAAGAAATGGAGTTAATGTCACTTGGCTCAAGGCAAAGGACATGTAAGAGGCCTTAAATTCCTTGTTGGAAGGACCAAGCCTACGTGGACTTTTTGAATTCAAATGAGGGAATATTCCCTTTTGATGCCATGTGAGGGAAAATAGAGATTTAATAAATGAATTAAATCTATTTTCATGTGCAAGTTGCATTCTCTAGAGAATGTGACATAGATTAAGATTAAATTAATCAAATATTAATTAATTTAATGAATAATTAGGAGATGTGACAATTTAGACTTAAATTTATGAATTGATTTATATCAATTTGAGAGGAAGGGTTTAATTAAATAAATTATTTTGATTTATTTAACTAAAGGGAATAATGTTAGATTAAATCAAATAAGGTTTAATTTATTCAATTTAATGGGAAGACTTTAGGGATTTAATTAAATAAGATGAATTATTTAATTAAAGAGGGATTACATAAATAATTAAATAAAATTGATTTATTTAATTAACACGAGATGATGACTTAATTAGATAAATTTGATTTATTTAATTAAGAGATGAAGAGTGATGAATTTAATCAAATAAATATTATTCAATTAAATTACTAGCAAAGGAGATGATTCAGGATGAAATGGTGTTAGTAAATCAAGATCCAGTGTGTGGGATCGAATTATAGATTTTCCATGTCTATAATAACAATTCTTTAAATGTGATCTTCCTGGTAATCATAGGGAAAAATTGGGTGAGTTAAACTGGGAGGAATTGGTTCATTTAATGGAGTTCTTAAGATGGGAGTTTTACTACACAATTGTTGTAGGTTCAAATAGTAGTCTAAAACTCCTATTTCAGCTTCATATTTGGCTTTACAATTTGCAATGGACCTTGTTCAAAGTCATTATTAAAAAAAAAAGGAAAAAGGGGAGGGGAGTGAAGAGGTTCCTGGATTTGAAACTAGTAATGAACAATAAAAATGGAGGTTGCTACAGTAGGCCAGCCTTCCCAAGACTTAGTTTCACTTAACCAAGAAATTCTACAATACCATGAAACTAGTGCAATCTTCTAGGAACCACAAATTTCAGTTTTTCATTCACCATGAACATGAATAAAGAGATGAGATTTGAGTTCAATAATAATATAAATTTCAGACTAACTTTACATAGCTATGTATCATAAATATGCAGAAAAATGTATGAACTAAGAATAGGTCAATGCCATAGCAATCTCTAGTATCAACGAACAACATCTAACTAATTTATTGAAGAAAAATAAAACACTTAGGAAAAAAAAGTAAATCTACTCAAATTCACTAAGAGAAGAAGAATTATGAAACATGAAGTTGGAACCCAAGAATCCACCAAATCAACAAATTTCTATTAACATTCACATGTCTTTACAGCAATTCAAATCTCTCTTGAAAATGTGAGGAGACCCCCCTATTTATAGTTTTCCAAAAGTGAAATGAATGGTCAGGATTTACTTTCATTGTGTGGCCAAGATTCATTTTAAACTAGGGTTTCACCTACCCCCAAATATATCAATTTATAATTACATTTTGTCTTTTCCCTATTTTGTCTTCTTGTGGGGCAACACTGTAGTTCTTTTGTCCTCTAGCTGATTGTTGTTTACTGTGACTATACTATGAGGAAATCATCATCTATGACAGGATTTCCAACCTCCTTTTGCAATGTGGCATACTCCATAAATATGACGATCAATGCCTTGAGCTTGTCCCACTCCATTATGTCAAATTGGATTACTTGAAACATCAACTTCTTTGATCGGTCTACAATTTATTCCCAATTATCCATGCACTTGGGTGTAGCCATGATTACTTCCTTAGACTGAATAGAGGCATTGGTAGAAAAGTCCATAAAATTTGTTGTTAACACACCCGTTGATCTCATTTCCATCTTCTTATGGAAATACGACCCGATTTTTCCCATATCGAGCTCGAGGGTCAACATCTCATAGTCTGTCATTAGCTTGAGATAGTCCTCGACATCTACCTTATGTTCCTTAGCCCATTCCAAATCGATCCCTACCTCATGGAACAATTTCTCCAAGACCTCCTTTCGATGATCCATGCTCATTTTCCAAGTCTCTATGAGCCCATGATCAACCTTTTCCAGACCCAACTCCTTTTCCCACAATTTGTGAGGAATCTTAAGGATGACTTTGATCTTCAAATAAGTAATCTTGTAAAGTTCCACGAAGTCCAAGAAAATATTTTGGGTGCCCTCTACTTTTTTTTGCAATTCCCAAAACTTATTTATTATTCGGATGACATGAACGATGCCCATATCACCATTATATATTACACACCAGAACCAATCTTTGGTAGCCTTGGTGCAACTCTTTTTCCTTTCACTCTTATTGATGTGCTCTTTTGATAGGAGTAGTGGGGTAGTTGATGACGTGGTGGAGAGGTCCTTAGTTGAAAACCATTGTTGAATATAATTTGTTAGACTCGCCACTTGTACCTTTAGCTCCTTCTTGGAGGTCTTATCTTTGTTCATCTGATGCATAATGGTAGCGATGGATCCCTAAAGATGATCGATTTTATTCTCTCTTATGGCCATCCCCATATCAATGGTAGAAAAATTGTATCTAACCCCTTCCTCACCCATCATTGGGGTGAAAATTTGCACTATCCTGGATCCAGATGCATCCATTGTGAGATAAGATTTGACGATTGGTTTCTTTTTCTTCTTCATGCTGATTTGGGCTTGGGCCAAGATGGCTTCCAGCCTTGCCTTTGGATCTGCTAGGGTTGGGGACTTCTTCTCTACCTAATTTTCAAGCCATTTGGGCATTTGAGTTTCCCATTTCAGTGATTCATGATCACCTTCTTCCTCATGGGTGTGTTGGATTTGCATGGTCTTGTCACTTGCAGTTTCTTTCTCTGGCTTCTCCCCTTCTTCTTCATCTGAATCATGAATAAAAACTATTACTTTCATTGGGTACTTGGTAGCTATATGCTCTTTGGGGCTATCCTTCCCCTCATAAGTTATTTATTCTTCTTCTTCTAGTTCACCCTGATGCTCTTCATAACATTCTATTTATGGGCTTCTTCTAATCTCAACCTCTTCTTCACGATTTTCTACTTCTTTATTTTCTTTCTCTACATCTTATTATTCTTATGAAGGAGGAATCTCTTCATCATTTTTGGGGCCTTGATCTTGGTCCCCTATTGGAAGTTCAGTGTGCTCCATTTCTTCATTGGTATTCTTCTCTTCAATGGCAGGTAGTTTTTTAGTCTCTTTTCCATCATCCTTGAGTTTCTGAGCCAACTCTTCCTCGAGATCAAGGTTAAAAGTCTCCACAATATACTTTAGCTCTTCATCATCTTCCTCATAGGATTTTGCTTCCTCCTCTTTGTGGATGGCTACATCAATTACCATATTTTGATATGGGGGATGCTCATGGTAGTCATCCACCTCTTCTTCTATTTTCTTGGCTGCTTCCTTTTGTTTCCTATCCAATTCCTTAGAGATTTGCATTATTGCTTCCATCATGGGAGGCTCAGTAGGAGGAGGAGGGACGAGGATACTAGTTATATCATGATCCAAGGTGCACTACACTGTAGGGTTTGCAAACATTCTAGAAAGCTCTAAGGGCATATTGTGCATGTACTTTATGAAAGCTTCTGGGAGGAAAAGAGTGGGCATCATTGTTGCCACAATGGTAAGTGGAAGAGACAATGATAGAGACATGGAAGAGGAAGAGAGGGGAGAAGTGGTGGCATACAATGAATCTATAGTCATGACTTGAGTCATAGGATAAGTAGAGGCAAGGTGGACTAAAATGTCCACCGTAGGTAGCGAAGTGGAAACCATTGCCTATGAAATAGGTAGAGGATTAATAGTGGTAGCAACCATTGTGGGCGGGAAAGAAAGCATTGTGGGTGGATATTTTGGTTGTTCTTCTCCTTCATGGAGTGAGTCCTCCTGAATCATGGGCAACCTTAGGAAACTACCCGATCTCCTTGATTTCTTGAAAGTTTCAACTTTTGAAGCCTTCCCGAAAGACTCCTTATATTTAGGTTGACGCTCAACAACCTCCTTTCTCTTCTTAGACTGTGTATTGGGGGGAGATGCCAGAGTATCTCTTGTTGAGGCAACATCAATAGAGTCATTGTTGGTCTCACCTTCTATTGTATCTTTGAGCTCCCTGTAATTTAGGGTCACTCATAATTTTAATTGAGAAATCTTCCCATCAACCCATTGTATTGTTCTTTCCTAAAAATGCTTCATTAGAATGTTGAGCTCATTGACCTCCTCTTCATTCCAGTCGATCAATGAAAACAAAAAGTTGGAAAAAAAATCATATCTGGGATATACCACCTTGATTTCTTCTTCAACCACTTATTTCAGCACCGAGAACAATTTTACCACCTTGACAAAGTATGCTATCATGCACATGTATTTCTGCATATGCGCCTCCTTTTCATCTTTTCAATTAGCCTAAAAATTTTCAACATTATGTAAGTGGGAATATTCTAGTCTAGCCATCTTCTTAAGCTTTCCATATGGATCCATTCGTAGTTGGGAAGTGTAGAACTTTAGGTTATATTCATTCAACTCCTTGTTAGAATATTTTGCACATTGATATGTGTGGATCTCATACATTCTTTGGCCAAAGGAGAGGGGATAAGGAATCTATTCTCTAGTCTTGTTTCTCAAGGGGGTGTGTGCTTGTTGCAACTTCCAAGAGAGTTCAAGCAATATTATCCAGTCATTTGGGTACCGAGGTAGCTTATATGGTTTCTCAAAGAAGCCCTCGGCTCAGATGTAGGTGAAATTTGGAAATTATATAAAAAAAAATCTGAACCAGTAAATGAAGTTGTTAGCACTGTGTGAGAATCTTCTTTTAGGGTCACCTCCAAGAATTATGATGATATGGCCAATGGAGGCATCGTTGAATCTTTAGTATTCCCTCTTGAAATTCTGATATTGGAGCTGAGGGTACTTGTCATACACCTTTAGCTCCCTTTTTTCATTTGGATTTGGTGCCACAAATAATTCCCTTTATTGGGCATAGTCAGTGAGAAAGTAGACTAGGTATGATGTCATATAGAATTATGAGGTTTTCTTCACTACCACAGATTGCTCATGCAAGTAGTTACTGATCATTTCAGCCTAGTAGAATTTGGTGTACCCTCGGATTATCTCTTAAATAAAGTAGAACATCCACTCTTGGAAGAAGGTTGTAGTTGGGAGGCCCATAGCTCTACTCAAAAGAGTTACCAAGTCATGGTAATTTTCATAGAAGTCACTTTAGAAGAGCTCCTAGGGCACTTTATTAGCACTACCCCTCTTTTTTTCAGCCATTATTGATTGATTTTTTTTCATTTGAGGGGATCAGCATCCCAAATCTTCTTACCATAATCCTTCAATGTCTCTTCCATCTCATTGAATGTATGGATCTGAAAGGTCCTCCCTATTGATTTGGTGGACAAGTTAGCCAATACGTTCTCATCTATGTCCACTATTATTTTGGTATATTCTTGATATGCCTCCCTGCATGCCACTACAAGCTTAGGGGCTATGAAAGTAGATGGGAATCTGTTAGCCTTGGCCAATCTATTGCCTCTAATTCTTCTATCATTTTACGTTGTAGGGTTGAGTCTGATCCCTTGCTTAAAATCATCAATGTCAATGTGTCCCAGATTAATGTATGATATCTCCTTCTAGTCTTTGTTAACCTTTGAATTGAGGGGTTCCCCTTGGAAATTGTATCTTATTTGGTCCTTGTCCTCCTTACCCTTGGTTGCTTTGGAAAATTTCTTCCCTTTGTCTTTCTCTTCGGCCGCCCCAGAGGACCCGATAGTTGGTTCCATAAATCATGCAATCAAAGGAGCAATAAATGATTCAAGCATAAAATATGAGGAATGTTAGCCAAAATCTTGCAAAATAGTTGTTAGATCAAATAATTAATGCTTAAATATCACAAAATCCCCTAAAAATCATCCCTTATCTTTTATTTGGGAGGAATTGGATAATTTAGGCCCAAGGATGCAAACTTCCCTGGGCTGGCAAGGTGGCATCTCACAAGTGGTGTCCCACAATGCGAGACCTCTGAGATCAGAGGATGGCAATCAATTTGTGCTTAGAATCTGAGGGTGTGGGATAAAGGGTGTGGTAGGACACCAGGTTTTGGCCATTCAAAACAACATTGGCGGGATGGAAGTCCGACAGGGGAGGCCCACACAGTCAGGTCCACAAGACATAAATGCATAGGAGGAAAATGTATCATCAGGACTCGCCAGTCGAGAGGACGTCATTAGATGGTCATTTTGAGTTAGCCATTTTTGGAACAACGAAAGGTCAATGAAGACCCACAAGGAATGGTCTACGAGTGATTTTTGTTAAGTGCAAGCTTAGACAACGGTTAGGAGTGTGGAGTCTAGTGGGTGGAGGGATGTTATGTAAAGGCCATTTGGAACGATGAAACCTGGGAAAAATTTCATAGATTGAAGTTTGCAAGACTGAACCCACATTAGGTCAAGACTTAGTCATTTTTGGATTTTAACCTTGGATGAATACTGCAAGGGTGGGACCCCGTAAGTGGATGAACGGATCCCAAAGGCCATTTGGAACGAAAAATTTTAGACGAAGTCTCATAGATGGAATTCCATAGGACTCCACCCTAATGTTTAGGCCTTAGTCATTTTTATCAATTTTGAGTTTGGACAACGCTCATAATTGGGGGACCCTATGGATGGAGGGATGTGTTTGGATGACTATTTGAAATGGTAGAAATCAGATGAAATCCTATAGACGATAATCCGCAAGACCCTACCTGCACTGGATTCGGGACCTTGGTTTAAGCTCAGTCGGGCTCAATCAACCTTTAGGAGTGTGACATCCACCCATTGGAAGGACAACATCAAGTGGTCATTAGGAACGATGGGGCCGGGTCATAATCCCATGGATGAAGGTCCACGATTGCAGGCCCGAGAGGGTCGGTGGGTTAGCTTCTTAGTATTACAATTTTTTGCAAATTTTTGTAACATCTAGGTGAAGAAGGAGTCTCGCATGGGCACTAATGATAAATTTCCCTTCAAATGTTTCTTGAATCAACAAGGAGAGGCCACAAACATGACAGAGGAAAGGGCTAGAGGGTCTGAGATGTCCCTCTGCAAAGGATTTTTTTGAAAATGATAGCTCAAGTTGCGCTATTTATAGAAAATGTGTCATTAAATGCTCGTCTGATGGCGACATCGGTTGGTGAAAATTCATTCAAAAACAACACTCAGAACGACGGGGTTCGTTGAGAGGACGACGATCATGCCTTAGCCGTTTGGGATGGATGGTTGTGAAAAAAATGAAGCTTTCTGTGGGTCCCACGAGGTGGGAGGATGTTGTGAGACTACTATTTGGAATGGAAAAGGCAAGAGGTAAATTCACATATGGCAGCCCGCAGGGGTGAACCTATGCTGGCTAGAGAATGCCAGGTTCAATGACCAAAGGCAACCAACCAAGGAAATCCCATGAAGACTTAGGACTTGGAAAATTTGAGGCTAGCAAAATATGGTCGACTCAAGATTATTCTTCTAGGGTGCTTCGACCACTTAGGACACAAAATTAGGGGCATGCAAATTGAGGTGAAGAAAAATTGACCCAACATAAGCCAAAAGAGAGGGTCCTTGTTCCAAATGGGGCATGTGTGCTATAGGCACAACACCCTCAAATTTATTGTTGAAGTTGTGCCTATACCTCCAAATTGTAAGGAATAAAATTAGAGATAAGTGGTTGTTATAGAAAAAATAGAGGAGAAAGGATTATTTTATAGACATCCATTCAAATGGATGATCAAGATTGAGCTTCTAGAAAGATTCTCAGATCGACGAATGAGAAGACATGGAACATACAAAAAGGGGAGGTTACAAAATGAGCAGTCAATTTTAGAAAGTGCCCAAAGGCAATTGACGACTGAGATTCAAAAATGAGATAGTGGAGGAAGAATATGAAGGAATTAAAAATTGAAAATAATCAATTCATGGGAAGGAATCTTTTGACAAGTGGAGGCATAATTAATTTATTCAAATTAGTTATTTGATGAAAATAAAGTTGGTATTTAATTAAAATAACTTATAAAATCATTTTAATTAAATAAGAGGAAATGGAGAAAGAGCATTACATAATTAATTTAAGTTAATTATTTAATAGAGGGAAAGCATTTGAAGATAAATAATTTTGACAATTATTTAACTATAGAATAATTTAAAAGATAAGTGAATAGTTAAATGATTAATAATTATTATTTAACTATAGACGAATGACGATAAAAAAATAATCAATTAAATAATAATTTATTTAATTATTGAAGAAGAGGGGGAATTAGTGACACATTTAATTTATTTAACTGATCAAGGCAGAATAAAGTTAAGAAGTGAATTAATTAAATAATTAGAAATTATTTAATTAATAGAGGAATATGATCAAGAATAATTAAATAATTAAAATTATTTAATTATCCAAAGACAAAGACTGAGAAAAATAGTGCTCACAGACTAAGAAATTTTTCAGTGTCTACATTTTGCCCCTTTTTGACATAATGTAGTTCATCACACTATTTGAAATAATTTCAATCAAAATATGCCCTGGTGAAAGAAAGGTATAGTTATGCCCCCTCAAGAAAATTTTACAAATTTTCAAAAAGTTTTGAAAATTTTGGAAAATTGTCTCGATAAGATAATTTGATCATCAGGAGTCCAACTATGAAGAAAAAAATGATTTTCGAGGTCGATAAAGGGGTCAAATTCAAGGTCAAAGACATCAAAAAGTGCTCCCAATAGATAAGGTAGGTGCAAAACCCTAATTTTTAATCTATAAATAGCAATTAGAGTGGCAAAATAGGTCATTTGTACATTCTATTTTTAGAAAACCTTGGATCTCTAAATGATTGTGCTAAGATGTCACCTATTCTAGATGTCGCCCATCGAGCATATCATATCCATCACTTCTATGATATTTTGTGATGCAAGCATTGTACAAAATAACACATTTTAATGACAAGTGACGCAATTGCAATTACGAGCTATTGGATAATATATGGTACACATTTGAAGAAAAATAACGAGGCAATTGCTTGATTAAATTTTCTCCGTAGATTAGGACATTTTGACTTGATCAATTTAGGTCTTATAGTGTCAAATGGAGACATTAATTTGATGCATTGGATTGTATGATGACTTCAAGTTTTTCTACCTCCTATCTATATGTGGGATCCACAACCAAAGGTATTTCAGTTGTGAGACCAACTAGATGATTGGGAGAAAAAAGGCGTTGTTGGACCTTGGCTTGTTCTATGTTACCTTTATGCCCACTATCAAGGTGAAAAGGGCCATCCTGATAGTGTTGGTAGAGTGGTGGCACTTCAAGACTTGAAAATTTCATTTTTTGATGGGGGAGGCGATTGTCACCCTCAAGGATGTCTACAATATTTTACAACTTTTGATTCATGGCAAGTGGGTATAGTATGACCCCGCTCGAGGACTGCAAGTGCTATATGATTACTATGGCTATGACGATGATGTTTCCCATGGCATCCAAGGGTATGAGATCATATGGAAAACCTGTTGATGGCAAAAATCACAGAAACAATGTTAAACAAAATATCTCTACTCTATTTCTCCTAAAAAATAAAGACAACATATAGTAGCCTAACTTCCAAGGTCCTAGTAGTTGGTTCTCAATTGTTTGGTGTTACTCAATTGGTCCATGCATTTGTAATATTAAAGGGGAATCTTTTGGTAATAAGGAATGCAAGCAATGACTTATTCATCAAAGTACTCCTAATGAAAAAGGGGTTTTTAAATAAATAAAAAAGATAGACTAGGGCGTACATCAGTAAAACATGAATAAAACTTATCTAATATCTGGACATGTATCTTCAACAAGGAATTTTTTTCCAACAGATCAAGAAAACCATAGCATGATACAACCTACAAAATATTCCATACTATTGCATGCATCTAAGGTTCTTAATTTAACATCACAATCATACATCATAAATATTTCAAAGATAAAAGAACACACTCTCATTTGTTACCAAGATCATAGATCAACAAAATTTTAGTAAATTCAATTCACAGATAATCTAATGAAATAATCTTTAAATCTGGTTCCTTCTAATGATTTTCATCACATAAGAAACACTCCTACTTTAGCACAATCATGTGCATACATATAGACTATAATTCATCAACCTTATCCAGTAAAACTCAATTCCAACACCATATTGCATAAAAACCTGTATTTATATTCAACTGTAAATAAAGTAACAAAGTATCTCTATAAAAATTATTAAAAATTCTATCTCCTACTATAAGGTGTCTAATCTTATTTTCATCAACCGACCCTTACAATATAATATCCCAAAGGTATTTATAGATTTACAAAAATATGAAGTCCTTTCTATCTTAGGTTGATCCACCTTTTTAGGATTTTAAGTCTCCTTGGAAACTCAAATCAATTTGATCACTAGTTCCCACCTTGATCATTTAGTTAAACTAAAGAGAAGAAGATAGAGGAGAAAGGAAAGCCATGTGCCTACAAACTTCCAGTTATGCATGCAGAGAAGAAAAAATAAAACCATGCATGCATAAGATTATCAATTATGCATGTGAAGCTTACTCTGTAATGTAATCATCGTAATTGGATAAGACTTGTTGAAGCATGTCCAAATCCAGCCTATTGACCCGACTTTCTTCAAACTTGATCCTTTTTAACTCCATAGCAACAAAGCCTCTCATGTCTTTTAGCGTTGTTAACTCCCTATTAGCAGCCCTCACTTCTTCTTTAATATCCATTAACTGATCTAACAAAACATCTTCTCTATCATCTCCTTTTTGCATGACCTCTTTATACTTATCATCCCATTTCTCTTTTATTTGGCTCAAAGATGGGCCCTCCTTCATTGGTATATCAACATTTATAATAATAGCAATAACTGCTTCTAAATCTTCAAACTTTTCATTGAGATCCTTGAGAGAATCTTGAACTTCATTTTTATGCTTGTATAGAAAGTCCAATCTAAACCGAACTATATTGGAGGTCTTTTCCAATAAATCTTTATTATCCTCTTCAAGTATTGAGTGTTCTAGAAGAGTGGACTTTGGAAATTTATTAATCTCCTTTAGGCTCTGTCTATATCCTCTGTACTCCTCTTGTTCTCCCAATACTTTTACATACTAGTTCATCTCTTCTATTAACTCCTCTATTATCTTGTGAACCTCAAAATTGTTGTCCAACACCTCACCTATTTCCCGATTTAGTTTATTAGTCCATGTATCCAACATCTCTGCATTACTCCTTAATTGCACCAAATCATCCACCTCTTTCTTGCTAAGTAAAACTAGTGTCTCAATGGTGGCAACTTGTTGTGACCTCAGAGCATAAACACTTTTCAAAAAAGTATGCAATTGATCTAATTTAGCCTTAAGCTCATTCATTTTTTGCTTATCCTTCATCATTCTTGATTTAGTGGATGAAGCTACCACATCTATTAAGATCATCTGTTGACCTATGGTGGGTCTCCCCAAGTTAACCATGCCCAACTAATAATCAATTAGTTTCATGTCCCTCACATCTTTTTCCACCATTGGTATTGCACATTCACCAATAATTTCTCCTCCATCGATGAGTCTAGTGGAATGCAAGATCTTCACCTTCTTCTTGGGCCTTTCCTTTTCAATTTCCTTCATCATCTCATCCCAATTGAGAGGTTGTGAGGGTGTTACTAATTTCTTTTGCAGATCCAATTTCAACCAAGTGGGAGCACTTGGATTAGTGGTAATTATAATTGAAGAAGAAGCAATAGTAGTAGTAGAGGGCAGTTGCCCATTTACTTTAGGTTGAGAATCAACCTCTTGTATCTTTTGTTGTTCTTGCTCTACATGTGTCTATGCAAGATTTTCAGCATCCTCCTTATCCTTTTGTTCATGTATCCTCTTGTCTTCTTCTTCCTTTTTCAACTTTTCTTCTTCTTATATTTTCTTCTCAAGTACTCAGTTTCTCTCTTCCTCCAATGCCTTAAGTTTATATGTATCTTCCTTTTCTTTCTATAGCTTCTTGGTCAACTCCTCAACATCTTTCTCTCTTTTCACACATTTTGCTTCCTCATTCTTTTTATCGGCCTCTTCAACCAATTTCAATTTGGCTACAAGGACTTCTCTTTCCCTTCATTGCTTTTCCTTTTCTTCCTCTAGATCATGAATTTTTTGTACTAACTCCAGCTTATCATTTGTTTCTTTGATTTTGAGCTCCTACTCCTTTTTATTTTTTTATTTTTCTATTTCATTATCTCTTCATTTGGATTCTACTTGTTATTGCTGGAGTAAGGCATCAACTTGTGCCTTAGCATCAATTTCCTTTTGCTTATCCATTGCCTCTGCATATGTTTGGGCATCTGAGGCTTTCTTTGCTTCCTTAAACAGGGCCCATTGATCTTCCTCAGTCAAAATATGTTCAATTTCCTCTTCTAGAGGCATCTTTTCTTGTGCATCTTTCTCTGATAAGGTCTCATCAAAATCTGTTTCAACCTCATGAACCTCCAACTCTACTCCTTTTCCCTTCAATTCCTCAGCTATACCATGAAGAGTTCCTTTAGGAATCTCTCTGCTTGGTTTCTCTATAAGAGAGACTTGAGTATATCAGTCACCTATGGCTGGTTTTGAAACCACCGATCCTATTTGGGAATCCTCCTCTTACACTCCAGCTAAATCTTGGGTAGAGGATTCAAACTCGATCTCTTCAATCTCAAGAGGGAAGAACTCCAAGGTCTCCTTGGAAGGAAATTTCCTCCTGATTCTTTTATATCCCTTCCCCTTCTTAGGAGATGGTCCCTAAGGATTTTTGGTTCTTAGAATGACTTAGTGGATACTCCTATCCAAGACTGGTCTCCCTATTTGTTTGATGTCGATGGTCTCCTCACCATCCTAGGCCACTGGATCCAAAATTTTGGTGCCAATATTTAATGCTTCATATGATGGATCTAACACAACTCCATCATCTACTAATGTATCAATGATGTCATCTTTGATCCCAAATTCTACCATGAGTGAAATGGGAAACCTCTCATAATTCCTTTTTCTTGAGGTCATACTCATCTTGAAGATCACTCTAGAAATCCTCTAATAGGTTGAAATGTTTGTCAAAAAATGAAGGCAACAAGGCATTCATTTTATTCATTGGATAAAAGTGCTTTTGATTAGTGTACAAACCTAGCTTCAAATCTATCAAATCATTGTAAACTACCTTAGCTCCCATAAGATGTGCGAAGTTGTATTCACCCAATTGCATGGGAAACTTATGACACCCTATTTTATGTTTTAACCCAAATCGGGCATTGACCCCCAGAGCTTGATATACAAACTCCATTACAACCATCCTATTGGCGCAACATCTTGGAAGTAAGTGGGGATGACCTTCAAATCTAGCTAGCCTAAAATAAGTGAGCTTGGGGTATTGGATATACCAACATCCCCATTTTGTGATAAAGGCCATAGCTTCCTAGTTCAATCTATATCCCGCATCTTCATTAAGCTAGTTAATGATTACATATAAGAATGCATCATTAACTCTTCTAAATTGTGTTTCAGAAACCTAAAGAGATATTTGATCATAATGATCCCATACTTTCCTTTGTCCATCAGCTTCTCCCAATATTCCCACTCTATTCAACCCTGGAAAGATGCCTCCTCTAGCTGTTGCACATACAGCATAAGAAATCATGAAAAATCTCTTGGTTTCCCTTAGTCTAATTAACTGGTCATGAATAGGATTAGAGACAATCATTGGCCAATCAAACTATTTTTTTCCATTAAAGATTTTCTGAATGAAGGGAAACATCCATTCCTTAAAATGAAATGCATCCCTCTTCCCAAAGGCTCTAGACAACATCATTATTAGGTATGATACTTCTTTGTAGAATTTTATCCTCTTTGGTTGATCATGGAGCTTGGTCAGAGACTTATTCTCTGTTCTCAACCACTTCCTATTCAAGTGAACCTTGTTAGCCTTTTTGTATTTGCTATATATACCTAAAGCATCAGCCTCTTTTAATTGTACCAGGTTCTTTGGATCAACGACACTAAAAATGTGTTAAAACATTTGAGGAGTTAAATAAATAATAACATTAACTTGTGAATCCATACATTGCCTAGTGGTTGGATTGTAAGCTCCTAATGTTGTCATAATCAAGTTTGAGCACTAGATAGATAGAGGAAATATAGTGATCTGAGTTAGGCCAGACTCAACTATTATTTCAATTCTCCCTATTATATCCTCAGGGAATGTTTTTGAATATAACTCCCAAAAATTGAATGAGCCTTGATTGGTTTTAGTTATGTTAGACCAACCATATTCCACTTTTCTTGCAGTGACAATAGGACCCCTATGGCTATACCTCAAGGTATAAGGTAGCTTCTCTGGCTTAATCTTCTTAGGCTTAGTTGTTGCCTTTAAATTTTTATCAAGCCGATTCCTTGGGGAAGCCTCTCTTGATACTCCTGACATTCTTTAGCTTCCTGCAATAGTACCTCTAATTAAATCCCTAAATAAATATCACAAAATATGCTTTAAAATCTTACCCTTCATATATATACCGGAAGTGGAACCAAAAAGAAAACATTCTAAATAGTCTCTTTTAAAAAACTAAAGGATCGAAGCCAAAAACCATTATTGATATTACAGTAATAACAAGTAGGTCCAAAGTCGAAATTGTAATGGTAACTGAAGTCGGGATCAGAATGGAAACTGATTTGATTTCATGAAGATTTTATAATTTCACATTCAATTCCAGTTCTAGTTCAGGCTAGGTCATTGTTATTTAGGGAGCCTGCTTCTAACTATAAGCGGAGTTAGAGATGGGATGGAAAATGGAATTGATACTTATTACAAAACTTGGCTGAAAGTGTAAATCAATTTTGATCCCGCTTCTGCCTAAAAATATCCATGATGTCATAAGTGATTTTAATAGTCAATGAATAATTTCATGATTTAAGGATTAAATCATACCAAAATGAAAGGGGCTTTAAAAATAACCTAATAAAACCCATCTCCATATGACCGAGAAGCGACTGTACTATTGAGGGAATCATATTTAAAATAGGAAAGTGTCAAAACCGTTGATTGTAAATAACTAGGGCATGAATTTAATTCTATTTAAATTAACTAGATCTAAAGTGAAACAAGATTCCTAGGTAAAAACCATCATTTATCAAACCCTACTCACTGTAAAACAGTAACTGTAGAAGTTGAAAAACCAACTTCACAGTCCCCAAGAATCACATGCAAGTAATCACCTATCACATGCAACAAATATTCAAAACAAACAATAATGGATGTTCTATAAACCCTCAGAGAAAAAGAATGTACAAGCATAAACCAAAAATGATTATTGAATGTAATTATTTTACAAATACTAAAAAATCCTTTAAAAGGCAATCATGCACAAAGCAAGACATGCACAACCCTAATCTTATCTTGAGCAACAAGATAGCTCAATAAGATAAAGATTATAATTAACCTAGGAAATAAAATATGCCTAAGTAAACTTATGCTAAAGTGTAATTAAATAATTAATTACACCAACACCCCCAATAAGTGCAATTTAGGGAGAAGCAAATTATTATACAAAGATGAGTCCTAGAAACAAGGCCTGATCAAGTACCCATTTACAAATGCAATGCAAACTAAATCAAATGGGGTAAAGGAGAAAACCACATGGGAACAAAACTCCTCCCCAAAATAGAATGCAAACTAGCTAAGTGATGAAATATGGAGGACTCCACAAGACCCCCCAATAATACCATCCATCACAAAGATGCATGAATGAACCCCCCTAGAAGAGAGGAAGAAAGAGAACACATATCCCCCCCAGAATGAAGTAGCTCCAAAAGAACTGAAGAAACTGCATCTCCTGAAAGAAGTGAGAGGGAAGAGGCCCAATGAATGCAATCTCTAAAGGTGAAGTAGGTGTAGCCCAATATGTCTCCATAGAAGTAGGTGTGACCTCAACAAATGAAGAAGTCAAAGTAGGTGAATACTAAAGAGAAACCTACAAAGATGGATGATCAACTGGATCTTGTTGCACTGAAATGAAAGAAACGACATCTCTAGTCATAGAATTATCAGCAACTGTAACATTAGGTGGAGGAGATGGAATTGATGGCTCAAGAGAAGGATCTAAAGTGAGAACTCCAATGTTCAAGAAGCCAAATTTCTCCTTTAAATGATGATTCACACTAGAAGTATGATGAACACCTGTAGGAATAAAAACACCATCAGTAGAAAAAGTTTTAAAGGAATACAACTGAGATGAGTGATCCACCATCCCAATAGCAATAAATGCTCTAATCTCCAAGTCTCTGATGATAACTGAATCAGGTGTAAACTCCACAAACCTCCCATTTCCTCCATGTGTGATCTGATATATAGAAAATGGGTTGTTCGTCAAATGAGGAACACAGAAGACATCCTGAAAAGTATTGTCCCCAAAAATAATAGACCCCTTCCCTGTAACACTCATGTATGTATTGTTTCCCATCAAAATAAGAGACATAGTGTGAGACTCAAAGGAAGTGAACATAGACTGTGTAGAAGCCATATGATGAGATGCTCCTAAATCTAGAAGTCATCTCCCTCATCCAAGACTCGAAGAAGCACAAAGAGCATGCCCCCTCATATCTGATGAAGTATGTAAACCAGTTGTGCCCCTATCATGTTGTAATGAAGAAGAAGAAGATGGAAGGGAAGGAGATGGTGCAGACATCCTAGAAGGTAAATCAGTCTGATGTTTTTGAAGAAGATTCTTCAATTCATCAATGTCCTTGTAGAAATTATATTATGCATGTCCTTCTCTCTTGCAATATGCACATGGGCCCTTCTCCTTCCTAAATGATTTCCCCTTAGAAGAGGATGATGAATCTGAGGACTCCTTCTGCTGCTCATGAGATTTGGAATCCTTTTGTTTCTATTTCTTTCCTTTTCCTGTAGAAGCCTTCTGATCTCTAGGCTCATGTGATGCAATGAATTCTTGTGATGAATAGGGCTTCAACTTGCCCATATTGGCCAAATTTTCCTTCTCTCAAGTTAATAAGATGAAAAATCATCAAAAGAAGGCATAGGAAATCTAGTGCCAATTGCATCCCTAGTAGCATAAAAGGTAGAAACAAAAACTGAATAATCTGGTCCAAGCTTAGAAAGAATGGACAATATCAACTGAGAGTCTTCCTTTTGAAAATCACACTGTGAAAACTAAAATCTAAGAGACTTGAGTTTGGTGAAAAAATCTTGGATGTTATCAAAATCCCTAGGATTTAAGCCAATAAGCTCATTCTCTAACTGAAACCCTCTCATAGTATCCTGCTTCCCAAACAAAGACTGCAAAGTAGTCCAAACCTCATGGGGTGTAATGCAAGACTCAATATGAAAAAGAAGGTTAGAAGAAAGAGACAGACATAAAGTACCATAAGCTTCATCACACCTATTAAACCACTTTCTCTTTTCAACAACACCTGTAGGTTCAATTTTTGTGCCCATGGTTACCCTGTACAACCCTTTGTGTTTCAAGTGAATCTCCATTTGTTTTTTCCAACCAAAATAGTTGAGTGGAGTAAGGGGTGCAATGTTATGTGTATCCATGATAGAAAACAGAAATATATACTCTCAAATAAAAAATAATGCTCGTTGATCTCAAAAAATAGCCTAATTGCACACTTCCCAAGAAAATAATTAAAAAACTAAAGGCTGAGATCAAACAGAAATATCAGATACCTGGTAAAAAAAATGGAAAAACAGGTCTAAGATATATGTAGAGCACTGAATCAACTTTCTGACACCTATTTTTTTTCGTAAAATGGAGTCTGGATGCAAAAGTTACGTCTCCCGAACTGAAAACAACAACTTCTGGCTTTGACAGGCGAAAAATATACCAAAATAGAAAAATCAAAAATTATAACCTCCACCACTATGAATTTTGTCAAACCAGCTTTCCGACGATATTTTTTTTTTGAAAAATGGCATCCGTTTGCAAACGTTATCCGAAAATGAAAAAAAGGCCTATAAAAGGCACTTTCACTGCTAAATAGGTGCAAAAGTTCAGCACCCAGGTCCTATTCGTTGGTCGCACATGTGACCGTCCGCTGCAAAAATAAAATTTTGGTGCTAAGGGCATTGGCTCATGGTCACTGAGTTGACCCTGGTAGGGGTTGGGTCGGTCGGTGGGGCTAGGCACAGAGCCCATGGTCATGGATGTGACCATGGTGGTGCAATAGGGAGCCTGCGGGGACCGATGACCGGACCGGCAGTGGTGGGTGGCAGCGATCTGGAGGTGCGGCATATGTTTTTCAATTGGCCATGCAAAAAAAATGCCCACTGTGATTTTTTTTTTAAAATTTTTTAATTTTCATGCAGTACGAACAGGGTTTGAGGGCCGTACGACCTTCAAAACCAAATTTTTTTTGCCTTTTTTTTGCTCTGACTCCAAAATCGATGAAACAAAAGGCATTTCTAGGGTTTTTGGGCATTCTGAACGAGATGACAATGTCCATTTTTCCCAAAGATTCACATAAAATTTCCTACCCCTAAATCAACAAAAAAACACCCTTTGCTTGAAACCCTTTCACAGAAGAAAACGCAATGAGAGAATATCTTCAAAACACGAATAGGAAGCCATAGGTCTGGAGCTTTGATATCATGTATAATTTGAAAAACCAACTTCATAGTCCCCAAGAATCACCTGTAAGAAATCACCTATCAAATGCAATAGATATTCAGAACAAACAATAATGGATGTTCTGTAAACCTTCAGAGAAAAAGTATGTGCAAGCATAAACCAGAAATGATTATTGAATGTATTTTTTTTACAAATACTACAAAATCCTTCAAAAGGAAATCATGCAAACAGTAAGACATGCACAACCATAATCTTATCTTGAGCAACAAGATAGCTCAATAAGATAAAGATTATAATTAACCTAGGAAATAAAATATGCCTAAGTAAACTAATGCTAAAGTGTAATTAAATAATTAATTACACCAACAGTAACTAACCTATGCATTTTAAAAACTAGGGAATCACAGTACAGTCATGATTAAAACATGAAAATGACCATGAAGAAAATAAACAAATGGGAAAAAATAAACACTAGAAAAGAAATAGAAAAACAAGAAAAGAAAACAAACAGAGAAAGAAAAACAAATCATATGAACTCACTGCAGAACAAAGAAACATGAATTTGTATGAAGCCCAAACAACCTAAAATGAACAAAAATAGCAAACACAAAATACAATGAAAGAGAAATAGAAAACCCTACCTCGAACACAAATAAATAGGTTAGTTCTTGGAAGAAATCCACGTGCAATTGTCTCTCTTTCGGTCAAATCAATCGCGTAAAGCTCCATTGCAACTTTGGTTCAATCTTCTTCTCTTAACAATAATGATGACAAATACCCGATAATCCCTAATTTAAGGTAAAAACTTGGAGTTTCACGTGTGCATGGCAACTGTAATTAATGCAATAAATGTGGTAGAGCGGAGTCAAAACTGTAGAGGGAATGTGCACATTACTACTATGCGATGTCTGTAAAGTCAACGACCATGGCGAGAGCGGAATTGGAATGGAAAATGTTCCAGAAACTTGTCTAACTTTCCAACTTGGTTTTTGTCCTGGGTCTGAATTCGGTTCCGCCAACAAAGAAGAAAGCAAAAAAAACATCAAAATAAAACAAAAAGATCGAAACGAGAAAACTTAACATAAAAAACCTATTTAAAATAAAAGACCAAAAAGCAGAGGCGGAAGCAGGATGAGATTTGATTTTGAAATTTTGAATAAATTTGGAC
This sequence comes from Sequoiadendron giganteum, assembly GCA_007115665.2. Taxonomy (NCBI): domain Eukaryota; kingdom Viridiplantae; phylum Streptophyta; class Pinopsida; order Cupressales; family Cupressaceae; genus Sequoiadendron; species Sequoiadendron giganteum. The sequence goes on along the minus strand of CM021104.1, from coordinate 14,677,870 downwards.
TTAACTTCCACTCTGGCTTTGGCTCCGATAAAGACAAAACAAAGAAAAAAAAAAGAAGAGTGTTGGGATGGGAATTGCAATGAGTTTTGAAAGAAGTTTTTAAAACCCGATTCGGTTCCGGTTCCGGCTCCGACAGAAGAAACCAAAGAAAAACAAAGTGTTGGAAAAGAAAGAGTCCAAAACTTGTTTGGAAAACAACCAAGGATAAAAACATAAAGGGGGACCCATTTTGACCAAGGAAAAAGATGGGGTGGTTATGCAAGGCATAACAAATGGTGACTTGGTTGGAAAAATGGTTTACCCATTTTCAAGATACCCAAGAAAAATTAAGTCACCCTGAAACTACTTGGCTTATGAAGCATGCTAACTTGAACAAGATCAGATATATCTAGAATAAGGTTGAGCTGGAATCTTTGATGTATGTGCTCATGAGTTATTTTTGAATCTGAGTGTGTTCATATATTGTGCATCATTCTTTATAGATACTTTCTCTGCTCCTGAACAACTATACCTAAGATTCAAGCTACATAGGTTACGTCCTTTAACTATCATGCAATAAAATCCTGGGTATTGCTCTACTACCAGACATACATCCATATCCTCGATGGAGATACCTCTAGTTCTCTCAAAGAATTTCTCTACTGCTAGCCATACATCCATAGCCCTGATAGAGATACTTGATTACCCATTTAATATTGAGTTTTCCTTTTCTTTCTTTCTTTTCATTCATTTCATTCATTTTTTTTTTTACTCAAGCTTCACTTGTGGAATTATTTTATGCACCTTGCTCAATACTCAGACACAATGAATTTGAAATGTTGGTTGAGAACTACATTGGATTTCATGATAGTCTTGCAATTGGAATTTTCACTTGAATCAAAGGTAAAACCATCCTAAAACAGATAGGCATTTACTTAGGCAGATGGTTTTCTAATTTGGTGACAATTTTTATATCCTAATTCATGAGATATTCACAATGTATCTTCTATCCTTAAAAACTTTTCAAACCCAGATTAGAATGGTCATAAAACATGAGTTTCAGAATGAAATCCTTTTTAATGATGATGATAAAAATACCCAAACCAATTTCTCTCCTAGTACTAGTAGTATACTTTGAAAAACAACCCCTTAGTATTGAGATGAAAAAAATGAAGATCCCCAACAACACAAGATAAAACAAAACAAACAAAAACAAAAAAGAACAAACAAAACACAAAAATAAAAACTAAAACAAAAAATAAATTACATATGATACAGTATAATACATTTTCTTTACAACATTAGACCTTCTATGCACCAAAATAGTGCTTAAGTAACTACCCATTAATTGGTAATGGAACAGGCTCTCCTATTAAGGTACTTAAATGAAAGGAATTCTCGCCTAGTATCTCAACCACTTGATACAAACCTAACCAGAGTCTATCAAACTTCTGGTGATCTCCTTTCTTTTCTCTAGATTTATCCCATAGTAACACAAGATCTGATATCCTAAAGGATTTTATCTTGGCTCCTTTTTCAAACCAACTTTTGACAACAACCTGATGTTTAGAGAATTACTGCAAAGCAACATCTCTTTTCTCTTCCATGTTAAGAAAATTAAGTAATCTAACCTCAATCCTATCATCCTTGGTAGAAAATTCTTGCATGAAATTAAGAATAGGTATCTATAAATGGATCGGGAAGACTAGGTCTTGACCATAGACTAAATTAGAAGGTGAATTTCCTAGAGCTACTTTGATTCGGGTTCGATCTGCCCATAAGGAAAATCTCAACTAGGTGTGCCACTCTCTAGGATTGTTTTCTAGCAATTTTCTTATCACTTGCAACAAGTTTTTATTAGTGGACTCAGCCACTCCATTTCCCAGAGGGTAGTAATTGGATGAATACTTCATAATAATTTTGTGTTCATATGCCCATTGAATGAACTCAATAGAAGAAAAATTAGGGCCATTTTCACATACTAGAGCAAATGAAACTCCAAACCTGGTTATGATGTTCTCAATCAAAAATTTAATGACCACCTCTGTGGTGCTCTTTTTGTAGGGTTGGGCCTTTGTCCAGTGTGTACATTAGTCAGTTGCATTCAAGATGAATTTATGTCCTACAAAAGAATTGGGATTAATAATACCTGCAAAATCTAGAGCCCACTGAGAAAATGACCTTACCTCATATATTGGTTGCAAAGGCATTGCCAAATTTATTTCCTTGGATGCAGAAGTGTGGCATACATGACAAGTTCTGACATGTTGGTGTGCATCCTGAAATACATAAGGCCAATAATAACCTGATCTAAAAATTTGATGGGCCAAAGCATCTATAGATCCATGTCCTCTTCCATGTCTTCCATGAACATGCTTGGCCTCTTGTTGATCTAAACAATGCAAGTAAATCCCTTGAAAATTATTTTTGTAAATGGATCCCCCTTTAAGCATGTAGTGAGCACTCTTCATCCTTAATTCTCTCCTTTGAGTATAATTCATTCCTTCTGGACATTTGTTATTGAGAAGGAAGAAAATAAAATCTGTGTACCAAGGATCCTTAGTGAATGAATGGATAGAATAGTGCTAACAAGTGATGTTTTTTTCCACATCAACCATTGCTTTTGATAACCCTTGCCCTCAAACCAGTTTCATTGGATGAATCTCTAGGTCAAATTATTGTGGAATTTCCATCCACTTTCATCTTAGCTCTCATAATTCACTTTGCATTAGAAGAGACTTCACATTTGGATTTGGAGCTATAGCCATTACTTGACTTCGAAGGATGTAATCTCTAAATTTTTTTACCACTCGTACTAATGCAAAGTCTTGTTTTTCTAGTGGTGGGTATCTCACTTCTGTATTTTTAAATGGAGAGATCATAAAGGCAATAGGTATCTTCTCTCCCTCTAGTCTGTGTTGTGCTAACACAGCTACACATGAATGGTCAGATGCAAAATAATAGATATAGAAAAGTTTTAAATAATTTGTTCTTGTCAAAATAGGTGCCTCAGATATTGACTATTTGATCTGAGAGAAAGAAGATTTAGCCTCATTACTCCACTCAATCTTTCCCTCTTTCTTCATCATTTCATTTAGAGGTTTGACGATCTCTGCAAACCCTGTTATAAACTTTCTAACAAAATTAATCCTACTGAAGAAGGACCTCATTTCTTTCTTGCTTCCTAGCCTTGTCAATTTCAAGATGGCCTCCACTTGATTAGGATCTATGGATATCCCTTCTTCTGATATGATGTGACCTAGGATTTTACCTTTAGATACTCCAAACACACACTTTTTTAGATTGAGAGAGACACCTTAGCTTATACATTTCTTGAGAAATTTTTCCAGATCAGTAGCATGGTCTTCTCTATTCTTAGAAAAGATGGTTAAATCATCCACATAAATGATTATACACTTTCGTATCAAATCTTTGAAGGCTACATCCATTTCCCTTTCAGAGGCTGCTTCAGCATTGATAAGACCAAATGACATCCTTCGATAGGAAAATGTGCCCCATTTGGTGGTGAAATTTGTCTTCATTCTATCCTCATGACTGACAAGAACTTGATTGTAGCCAGAATAACCATCCAAAAATGACATCATTTGAGATCCATTAACCTTTTGTAATACTTCATCCAGAGAGGGCAATAAATAATTATCTTTCTCAAAGGCTTTGTTTAGATTCCTGAAATCAACACATAATCTTATTTCACCATTATTTTTGTGTATAGGAACTAAATTTTCCACCTAGGTAGAATGTCTAACAGTAAATATTATCCTAACAAATATGATATTTTTCACCTCTTTCTAGATCAAGGGATCAATTAAAGCATTGATTGGGCATTTTTTCTGATGGAAGGGCTTGGCTTCTGGCTTGAGAGGTATGGTATGTGTGATCACTGACATGTCAAAGGTTTTTAGATCATCAGAACTCCAAGAAATGGCTGTAATGTTTTGCTCCAAAACTTTAACTATCTTGTCCTTAATTTCTTGAGGACAAGTCTTTCTTATGAGGACATTCCTTTCAAGGCATGAGTTAGTAAGATTGACATATTCATACTTCCCTCCTTCATTATTTGTGGGCACTATTGGACGAGCCAATGGGTCAGAATCAAATATTCTTTCCAAATCTACCATCCCTTTTGGAATGTTATTACTTTTCAAATCCAATATCCCTGATCTCTTTCAGATTCATCCATTATCTATCCTTCAAAAACATCAAAATTTTCCAAAAAGGCCAATATATGTTGAGCATCATCAAATACCTAAAAAAATTGGACATTATGAGGGACAGTTGGGACTAAAATTAATTCAATGAAATATCTCTTTAGATTAGAATCTTGCATGGGTTCTAGGGTGTTACCAGCAACGACAAGTGCATCTGCAATTTGATTAGATTCTCTAAGGATTAGAGTAATCGCAAAAGCATCAAAGTCTTTAATTAAATTCCAAACTTTGTTTATGTATGCAATGATTCTTTTGTTATGACATGTATACTGGCTACATACTTGTTTTACAATAACTTTAGAATCCTCATAATTGTGAGAGAAGTAACCTTCATTTTATGAGAAAACATAAGTCCTTGAGCCAGTGCTTCATACTCAACCACATTGTTTGTGCAACCAAACTGCAATCTGTAAGATGCAAATTAAGTTTTCCCTTTGGGGTTGGTTAGTTAAATCCATGCTCCACTTCCTACTTTAGATTTGAAACCATCAAATTTAAGAGTCCACATTTGGTCTTTGGCTAGGGATTCTCTCTTTTTAGGGATAACAAGAGATGACTTACTTGGGATGTGTGGCGGCTTGGAATTTTGCTAGTCCTTAGAAATTGACTTGGGACAAAGCTCACTTGAAGATTTTTCCATGTTTTTAACTTGCTCAGAAATTCCCCCCTCAACAACTTCTTGGGTTAAATTGTAATCCAACTCATCTTTCATCAATTCCCTAGGCATTGGAAAAGCATCTGAGGTAGGTGTATTGAATAGGAATTGAGACACCTCAACCTCTTCTTGAATTTTAGAACTCAGAACCTGAGTCTTCTCTATTGGTGAGGAACCTTCCTCTTGAGAAAGGCTAGTCTTAGTAAGAATGGTAGCATCCTTGTCTTGAAAAGAAAACTCATTGACAGGGGTCTGGGGTTTCTCTTGACATTATTTTTGAGGTTGGTTTACATGACTTAAAACATCTAGGCACAATTGGCATTTTAACTCTGAATGATTGTGATATTGAATCCTACACCAATTAGGAAGCAACAAACTACTCAAATCAGTTTCTTCTCCTAAGATCAGCTTATCTTGTTTCAATTTCCTTATTAGAAATTGGTGGTTGATGCATACCACTGGGTCACCATGTTCTAGGGGCAATGTATCCCTAGGATTATGTACAGTGAAAGTAAGGACTTCCTCTTATTTGTAAACTCCTATCTCAATCTCAAAATATGCTACTTCATTTGAAGTATCATACTTTGTAATCATATGCTTGAGTCTTGTTTCACTTTCAATCCTTATCTGTGTTGCAACCCCCTTCTAGGGTAGCCACATGTGAGAGAAATCCAAGGAAAAATATCCCCCAAAATTTTTCATTAGCTCCCGACTTAGGATAATACCATATGTCTCTGGGATATCAACCACTTTGATATCTATGTAGGTCTGGATCCTTGGATCTGATCCAACTTATACATCCATGTTTTTTAGTTCTCCTACAACATTGACCTTAGTTTTGTCTAACTAAATCAATTTTTTATTGGTCGGGATAGGACTTAATCCTAACTTCTTACATATTGAAAAGGGCATAAAATTTCTCGATGCTCCAAAGTCCAATAAACAGTTATGCAAATTCTTTCCAAAAATCCTCAGAATTAAAAGAAAATGTGGGGTACTGGTCTTACCTTTATAGATAGCTACATTTGTCTCCTTCACTGGAGTCACTTTACCTTTTCCTTTCAAGTGGTCACCCTCCTCCAGGGCTTTCAATACCACTTCAAGTTGAGTTGGAAACCACTTCATGATATCAAAGAATGACAATGACGTCTTTTGTCTCTATAGTTCTGCAATAAAATAAAATTCAATAATTCCTCACTTGATATTTGGAAAAAGGAGGTAGATTACCTTTATTCTGAGAATTAGAAGATCCCTTTGATGGTGGTGGATTATTATTTGCATTTTGGTTAGATGGGACCATGTTGTCTGGAGGTCTAGATGTAGTAAATGGGCCCTTATTCTGATTTCTCATAAAGTGACCACCTTTGGACTGAAAGGCTTGGGCATCATACACATTCTCCTCTAGCTCATTATCTCCCTGCATGGGAAATTGGTATTTCTCTTCAATAGTCGCATAAGTCATAGCAGTACTTACTAGCCCATTATCCTCATTAGAATTTCCTACTGGAGGATGGGCATCAACTTTTGCAATCTTTACTATTTTCTCCATTTCTGGGCAATTAACCTCTCAATGTGTTGCAGTAGCATGTAACCTACACCAATTAGTCATGAAATTAAGGTCAACCACATTAGCAATATGTTATCTCTCCTCACCTAAATGATAATAATGGGAAACTCCCCCATTGTTAGGTCCATTGCCTATTGTTGTTGTTGGACCTCTGGTTATATCCTTTGTTCTAATTTTGATAATTTTGATTAGAGAAATTCTAATTATGAAAGTTTTGGTTGGTGTTCTGATTCCCATTTTGATTAGAGTAACTCCCCTGGTTGTTGTAACCTCCTTGGTTATGATAACTATGATTTTAGTTGTGGGGAGGGTTTTTCCTAAGTTTTTCCATGTCATTAGACATTTGAGATAGAGTCTTCTTGAGAGGTTCTATCTCACTGGTCAGTTGAACAGTTTTCTCATTTTGTACATTCTACACTATGGATGGGGAATGAACATGGGTTGATCCTTCTACTTGTTGTTGTTGATTTTGAGTTTTTTGGAAAGAATCTTGCATGCCATTGTAAAAAAAGGGTATGGTAGGTGGGGCTTGTAACACAAACACAGGTCCATATTAGGAGTAAGACATCCTTGGGATAGTATTATACAATGGTGGGTTAGGCATCTGATAATTCATGGGAGGGAGGGCTACTCCTAAACCTCCTGATTGTAGAATTATCTACTACTGCAATTTGATAGCAAGATGATAAAGCTTAGATAGGGAGTCAATCTCACTAGCCTGATAAGTTCTCTGCAAGAATAGGCCAATCAATGGATCAACAACTCTTTTATAGGCCTGAATGGAAATATTATCATATACTAAGTAAGGGTCTTGTAGCCTATGAAACATCCTTTGGAACCTAGTGTTGAATAGAGGCAATGGATCATGATGTTCCTTCCTTATGGTGGAAAACTGGTGATACAAGATGGCAGGGTCTACATAAACCTAGAATTGATTAATGAATGCATTTTCTAAATCTGTCCAACCCAAAATAGACCCCTTGGGCAGATTTAAATACTAGTTATATGACCTATTCCCCAAACAATAAGGAGACAATATACATACCACATATTGATGAGAAAATTGAGCACGTGTACAAGAATCTTTGAGTTCTTTTATATGCTCCTCAACACTTCTTGATTCACCATGCATGTACTTGGGACAAAAAAAATTGGGTTTTTGGGTAAATCATGGATTCCTCCTGGAATAGTCCCTAGTAGAGAGGGGTTATTCACAAAATAATCCATGGGTAGGATTGGTTGAGGAGGTGGTGATATAGGCCGGATTGGTGGTGATATTGGCCTAATAGGCAGAGGCGATACTAGTCGAGCCATTTTTGATGATGTAGGTTGAAATGGTGGTGGTGTAGGTGGATTTGGTTGAAATCTAGGCAAAGTCAGTGGTGGTGGAAATGTAGGTATCAATATTATACGAGCATGGGGTCCAAGTCTAACTAGGGTTTGGAGTTATTCTAATGGCTTAAGATTAGTAGAAGCGCTGAGAATCCTCCTGTATTTATATGGTGAGAATGAAATAATGTGAGCTAGCTTGTTCCTTTAGGACCTCCTTCTAGCACCAGATCCGTTGATGGTGAAAATAAAACAAACAATGTTAAATAAAATATCTCTACTCTATTTCTCCTAAAAAATAAAAACATATAGTAGCCTAACTTCCAAGGTCTTGGTAGTTGGTTCTCAACTATCTGGTGTTACTCAATCGGTCCATGCAACTATAATATTCAAGGGGCCTTTGTTAGTAATAAGGAATACAAGCAATGAATTATTCATCGAATGACTCCTAATGAAAAAGGGGTTTTTAGATAAAAGAAAAAGATAGACCAGGGTGTACATCAGTAAAACATGAATAAAACTTATCTCATATTTGAACATATATCTTCAACAACAAATGTTATTCCAACAAATCAAGAAAACCATAGCATGATACAACCTATATAATAGTCCATACTATTGCATGCATATAAGGTGCTTAATTTAACATTACAATCACACATCATAACTATTTCAAAGATAAAAGAACACACTCTCATTCGTTACCAAGATAATAGATCAACAAAATTTTAATAAATTTAATTCACAGATAATCTAATGAAATAATATTTAAATCTAGTTCCTTCTAATGATTTTCATCACATAAGAAATACTCATGCTTCAACATAATCACTAGCATATAGATTGAATATAATTCATCAACATTATCCAATAAAAATCAATTCCAATACCATATTGTGTAAAAACTTGTATTTATATTCAACTATAAATAAAGTAACAAAGTATCTCTATAAAAACAATGAAAATTTATATCCCCTACTATCAAGTGGCTAATCTTATTTTCATCGGCCCACCCTTACAATATGATACCCCAAAGGTATTTATAGAAGTATACAAATCTGAAGTCCTTTGTATCTTAGGTCAATCCACCTTTTTAGGATTTTAAGTCTCCTTGGAAACTCATATCAATTTGATCTCTAGTTCCCACCTTGATCATTTAGTTAAACTGAAGAGAAGAAGATAGAGGAGAAAATAAAGCCATGCACCTACAAATTTCCAGTTATGCATGCAAAGGAGAAAAAAGAAAACCATGCATGCATGAGATTATCAATTATCCATGTGAAGCTTGCTCGGTAATGTACTCATCGTAACTTGAGAAGACTTGTTGAAGCATGTCCAAATTCGACCCATCAACCAAGTTGTCTTCAAACTTGATCCTTTCTAACTCTGCAGTAGCAAATTCTCTCATGTCTTTTAGCTTTGTTAACTCCCTCTTAGCAACCCTCACTTCTTCTTTAATATCCATAAACTGATCTAACAACAGGTCTTCTCCATCATCTCATTTTTGCATGACCTCTTTAAGCCTATCATCCCATTTCTCTTTTATTTCGCTCAAAGATAGGCCCTCCTTCACCGGTATATCAACATTTATAATAATAGAAATAATTGCTTCTAACTCTTTAAACTGATCATTCAGATCCTTGACAAAATATTGAACTTCATTTTTATGCTTGTATAAAAAGTTTGATCTAAATCGGACTATACTGGAGGCCTTTGCTAAGAAATCTTTATTGTCCTCTTCAAGTATTAGTTGTTCTAGAAGAGTGGAATTCAGAAATCTATTAACCTCCTTCAATCTTTGGCTATATCCTATGTACTCCTCCTCCTGTTCTCCCAATACTTTGACATATTGGTTCATCTCTTCTATTAACTCCTTCATTATCTTGTGAACCTCAAAAATATTGTCCAGCATCTCACCTATTTCCTAATTTAGTTTATCAGTCCATCTATCCAACATCTTTGCCTTACTCCTTACCTACACCAAATTATCCACCTCTTTCTTGCTAAGTAAAATTGGTGTCTCAATGGTGGCAACTTGTTGTGACCTCAGAGCAGAAACACTTTTCAAGAAAGTATGCAATTGATCTAATTGAGCCTTAAGCTCATTCTTTTTTTTCTTATCCTTCATCATTCTTAATTTAGTGGATAAAGCTACCACATCTATTAATTTCATTTGTTGACCTCTGGTGGGTCTCCCCAAGTTAATCATGCCCAGCTGATAATCAATTAGTTGCATGCCCCTCACATCTTTGTCCACCATCGGTATTACGCATTCAAAAATAATTTCTCCTCCATCAGTGAGTCTAGTGCAATGCAAGATCTTGGACTTCTTCTTGGGCCTTTCCTTTTCAATTTCCTTCATCATCCCGTCCCAATCGAGAGGTTGTGAGGGTGTCCCTGATTTCTTTTGCAAATCAAATTTTAACCAAGTGAGGTCACTTGGAGTAGTGGCCATTATAATTGAAGAAGAAGCAACAGTAGTAATAGAGGGTGGTTGCACATTTACTTTAGGTTGAGAATCAACCTCTTGTATCTCTTGTTGTTCCTACTCTACATTTGTCTGTGCAAGCTTTTCAGCTTCCTCCCTATCCTTTTTTTCATGTATCCTCTTGTCTTCTTCTTCCTTTTTCAACTTTTGTTCTTCTAATATTTTCTTCTCAAGTTATTCGTTTCTCTCTTCCTCAAATGCCTTAAGTTTATTTGTATCTTCCTTTTCCTTTTGTAGCTGCTTCGTTAGCTCCTCAACATCTTTCTCTCTTAGCACACATTATGCTTCCTCTTTCTTTTTTTAGTCCTCTTCAACCAGTTTCAGTTTGGCTACAAGTACTTCTCTTTCCCTTTGTTTCTTTTCATTTTCTTCCTCTAGATAATAAATTTTGTATACTAACTCTAGCTTATCATTTTATTCTTTGATCTCGAGCTCCTACTCCTTATTCTTTTGTTGTTTTTCTATTTCATCAACTCTTTTTTTTACTTCAACTTCTTGTTGGAGTAAGGAAACAACTTGTGCCTTAGCATCAATTGCATTTTGCTTCTCCATTGCCTCTAAATGTGCTTGGGCATCTAAGGATTTATTTTCTTGCTCAAACAGAGCCCATTGATCTTCCTAAGTCAAAATATGTTCAATTTCCTCTTCTAGAGGCATATTTTCTTGTGCATCTTTCTCTAATAAGGTTCCATTAGAATTTGTTTCAACCTCATAAACCTCCATCTCTACTCATTTTCCCTTCAATGCCTCAGATATACCATGAAGAGTTCCTTCAAGCATCTCTCCACTTGGTTACTCTATAAGAGGGACTTGAGTATATGACTCATCTATGGGTAGTGTTGAAGCCACCAATCTTGTTTGGGTACCCTCCTCTTGCACTCCAAGTAAATCTTGGGTAGAAGCTTCAAGTTCGATCTCTTCAATGTCAGGAGGGAAGAACTCCAAGGGCTCCTTGGAAGGAAATTTCCATTTAATTATTTTATATCCCTTCCTCTTCTTAGGAGGTGGTCCATGAGGATTTTTGGTTCTTAGAACGACCTAGTGGATACTCCTATCCAAGATTTGTCTCCCTATTTGTCTGATGGCGATGGCCTCCTCACTATCCAAGTTCATTAGATCCAAAAAATTTGTGCCAATATTTAATGCTTCATATGATGGATCTAACACAACTCCATCATCTACTAATGTATCAGGGATGTCATCTTTGATCCCAAATTCTACCATGAGTGAAATGGGAAACCTCTCATAATTACTTTTCTTGAGGTCATACTCATCTTGAAGATCACTCCAGAAATCCTCTAATAGGTTGAAATGTTTGTCAAAAACTGAAGGGAGTAAGGCATTCATTTTATTATTTGGATCAAAGTGCTTTTGAGTAGTGTAAAAACCTAGCTTCAAATGTTTCAATTCACTCCAAACTACCTTAGCTCCCAAAAGATGTGGGTAGTTGTATCCACCCAATTGCATGGGAAACTTATGACACCCTATTTTGTGTTTTAACCCAAGTCGAGCATTGACCCCCAGATCTTGATATAAAAACTCCATTAGAATAATCATGTTGGTGCAACATCTTGGAAGTAAGTGGGGATGAACTTAAAATCCAACCAGCCTGAAATAAGTGAACTTGGGGTATTGGATATACTAGCATCTACATTCCTTGATAAAGGCCATAGCTTTCTGGCTCAATCTATATCTCGCATCTCCATTAATCTGGTTAATGATTACATATAAGAATGCATCATTAATTCTTCTAAATTTTGTTTGAGAAACCTATAGAGATAACTGATCATAATGATCTCATACTTTCCTTTGTCCATCAACTTCTCCCAATATTCCCACTCTATTAAAACCTGGAAAGATGCATCCTCTAGCTGTTGCATAAACAACATAAGAAGTCATGAAAAAGCTCTTGGTTTCCCTTATTCTAGTTAACTGGTCATAAATAGTATTAGAGACAATCATTGGTCAATCAAACTATTGTTTGCCATTAAATATTTTTTGAATGAAGGGAAACATCCATTCCTTAAAATAAAATGCATCCCTCTTCCCAAAGGCTCTAGACAACATCATTATTAGGTTCGATACTTCTTTGTAGAATTTTTTCCTCTTTGGTTGATCATAAAGCTTGGCCAGATACTTCTTCTCTTTTTGCAACCACTTCTTGTTCAAGTGAGCCTTGTTAGCCTCCTTGTATTTTATATATATACCTAAAGCATCTGCCTCTTTTAACAGTACCGGGTTCTTTGGATTAGGGAAACTAAAAAATATGTTGAAACATTCGAGGAGTTAAATAAATAATAACATTAACCTATGAATCCATACATTTCCTAGTGGCCGTATTGTAAGCTCTCATTGATTTCATAATCAACTCTAGGCACTAGATAGATAGAGGAAATATAGTGATGTGAGCTAGGCCAGACACAACTATTCTTTCAATTCTCCCTATTATATCCTCAATGAATGTTTCTGAATATAACTCCCCAAAATTGAATGAGCCTAGATTAGAGTCGGTTATGTTAGACCAATCAAATTCCACTTTGCTTGCCATGACAATATGACCCATATGGTTATACCTTAAGGTATAAGGTAGCTGCTCTGGATTAATCTTATTAGGCTTAGTTGCTACCTTTGAATGTTCTATAGGCTGATTCCTTTAGGAAGCCTCTCTTGATACTCCTAACATTCTTTAGCTTCCTGCAACAAAACCTCTAATTAAGTCCTTAAATAAATATCACAAAACATGTTTAAAATCTTACCCTTCATATATACCGGAGGCGAAACCAAGCAAAAAGATTCTAAATAGTCTCTTTTAAAACACTATTGGGATCGGGGCCAAAAACCATTATTGAGATCACAGTAATAACAAGCAGGTCCGGAGTCAGAATTGTAATGGTAAGTGGAGTCGAGTTTGGAATTGAAACTGATTTGATTTCATGAAGATTTTATAATTTCACATTCAGTTCCAGTTCCGGTTCTAGCTAAGTCACTGTTATTTTGGGAGCTTGCTTCTAACTATAAGCGAAGTCAGAGATGGGATGGGAAATGGAATTGATGCTTATTAAAAAACTTGGGTCAAAGTCTAAATCGTTTCTAATTCCGCTTCTGCCTAAAAATATCCATGACATCGTAAGTGATTTTAACATTCAATGAATAATTTCATAATTTAAGGATTAAATCATACCAAAATGAAAGGGGCTTTAAAAATAACCTAATAAAACCCATCCCCATATGACCAAGAGGTGAATGTACTATTTAGGGCATCATATTTAAAACAATAATGCATCAAAACCCTAAAAATCATCGATTGCAAATATCTAGGGTATGAATTTAATCCTATTTAAATTAACTAGATCTAAAGTGAAACATGATTCCTAAGAAAAAACCATCATTTATCAAACCCTACTCACTATAATACAATAACTAACCTATGCATTTTAAAAACTAGGGCATCATGATATAGTCATGCTTAAAACTTGAAAATGACCCTGAAGAAAAACAAACAAACGGGAAAAAATAAACACCAGAAAATAGAAACAAAAACAAGAAAAGCAAAAAAAAAGAGAAAGAAAAACAAATCATACAAACTCACTGCATTTCAAAGAAACACAAATTTGCACGAAGCCCAAACAACCCGAAATGAAAAAAAATAGAAAACATGAAACACAACGAAAGAAAAATAGCTACCTCGAACACAAATAAATAGGTTAGTTCCTTGAAGAAATCCACGCGCAACTCTCTCTCTTTTGATCGAATCACTCGCACAAAGCTCCACTGCAACTCTGGTTCACTCTGCGATCTCTTAGCAATAATGATGAAAACTACCCATTAATCCCTAATTTAAGGTAAAAAATTGGAGTTTCACACGTGCATGGAACTTGTAATTAATGCAATAAATGTGGTAGCGCAAAGTCAAAACTGCAGAGGGAATGAGCACATTACTATTGTGTGACCTAAGTAAATTCAATGACCACGACGGGAGTGGAATCGGAATGAAAAATGTTTCAGAAACTTGTCTAACTTTCCAACTTGGTTCTCATCTTGGGTCTAGTTCTGCCAACAAAGAAGAAAGTGAAACAAAACATAAAAATAAAATGAAAAGACCGAAAGGAGAAAACTTAACATAAAAAACCTATTTTAAAATATTGACTAAAAAGTGGAGGCGAAAGGAGGACATGATTTGATTTTGAAATTTTGAATAAATCCAGACTTAAATTCTACTCTAGTTATAGCTCTGATAAAGAAAAAACAAAGAAAAAAAAAAGAAGACTATCGGGATGGGAATTGGAATGAGTTTTGAAAGAAGATTTTGAAACCCGATTCGGTTCCAGTTCCGGTTCTGACAGAAGAAACCAAAGAAAAACAAAGTGTTGGAAAATCAAGACTCCAAAATTTGTTTGGAAAACAACCAAGGATAAAAGCATAAAGGGGTACCCATTTTGACCAAGGAAAAATTTGGGGTAGTTATGGAAGGCATAACAAGACCCTAGAAGAGAGGTATGATATATACGATTGCATGCTTTGTGCATTGATAGCAAGGGTGATTATTCTTGATCGCAGAGGTCATGGTTTCCTTGTAGGCTAGGAGGAGTTGCTTGGGGGGATGGTTTAGGATGGGATAGTTTATGCATGGGGACCATTCCTATTGGGTATTCTATGTTTCCTATTGCACGACATCGCATATAGAGGAGGATAGACTTTGAGTTGTAGGGTCACCCTGCTTACTATTTGGGCCTAGGATCATATAGTTGTGTTTCAACTGCCAGTGGTACATTAGATGGGAGAAGGTGCACCTTATGTGTATATATATCAAGGGGAACTATCACAAACACATGTGGGTGATATAGGCTATTAGAGACATGGACTAGATACCTTGGTTAGGTTAATTTGGAGGCCATACATAGAGTGTAATTTATGGATTGGTGAGGATGATCACTTTCCATGGTGCCAGCAGCCAAGGTACCTTATCAGGTAGACAGTTCAGAGCCATCACATTATTGAGTTGTATTTCCTAGAGAGAGTCAGATGGTAGTTTGGGGAGAGGCAAGGTTTTCCCATGGGTACAACTATGTTTTCATGGTCCTGTCAAGAGGTTCATCCATGGGGGCCTTAGATATTTGTGACTATAGCTTATAAGGAGATTGATGCCCAAAAAATATTAGATTGGGGTTGGAGAGGAGGTGATGCAGATGTGGGGACCACGCCAGATTATGATGCCTAATGGTTGATTCATCGACTGGTGCCATTAACATATCTTGAGTAGCTAGTGCCTATAAAACATAGAGTTAGGGGATTGAGAGGCCAGAGAGGTGGAGGGAGAGGAGATGGAGGATGAGGAGTAGGAGGAAAAAGAGATGGAGGAGGAGGGGATGAAGGAAGAGATAGTCGGGGAGGTTAGGGAGGAGACCAACACAGGAGGAGGAGGGATGGAGGATGGTGATTGGTGAGATAGTTGCCATTGATTTAAGAGGAGGAGGAGATGGATGAGGATCAACTTGAGGCAAGGATATTGGTAGAGGTTGAAGTGCAGGAGGGAGAGTAGCATGCTGAGATTCCCACTTTAGAGGTGGCACACCTAGAGGTTGAGACAATGTATATTAATGGACAGGGAGAGGGAAGATAGGAGGAGCATGGAGAGGAGGTAGAGATGGATGAGGTAGAGAGAGTCCTTTGAGAGAGGATTATCATGGGGATGGGTGAGGAGGTGGAGCTAGGGGAGGGCCGAGAAGATGAGGGTAGTGTAGAGAAGAGGATTTCCACCCTATAGGCTTGGGTGCAAGTATTTGAGGTAAATTTCAAGATGGTTACAATAGAGAATTACGACCTTAAGGCTGAGAGGGATAGACTACAAACTGAGAGAGACCTAGATGTCATTAGCGAACAGTAGATAGATCAGTGTATGATAGAGTTTATAGCTACATGTAGTGTATTTGTGGTTTATTTCATATGGGAATATGCTAGGACCAGCAGGGCTATTTTGTATTACAAGGGACTTTATGAGAGGGTGATACCATCGGAGAGGAGGGAGCCCACATTTTCAGAGATGGAGAGTGGTTCACAAGGTAGGACCCATAGTAGGACACACAAGAGGAATTCTCATAACAGGACATAGGGTGATACATTAGATGCAAGACAAGCTACTCCATATGACAGGCCATCCAACATAGAGCACAGGGTCAAAGAGTCACCACACCAAGAGGATAGGGATGCCCCAGGGATATGAGATTAGGGCAGCTCAGGATAGAGAATCTTTGACATTGTTTTATATGGACATTGTATTTTTTATTATTAAACCTATGAGCTCCATTTGATTAGACATGATACATCATGTCATTGTACCTATGACATATTTTGAGTGATATATATGGCATGAATTTTTAAGATGGTTTATGATATGTAGTGTTATGTGATGATGCTTTATTTTAATGATGATGTTCATGATTTTATTATGTCTATTGATGAATTCTAGATGGTTATGTGATGGTTTAACATGCTTTATGGCTATGCATTGATGATTATGTTATGAATTTTTATGCATTTATGATATATATGGATGATAAATGTAGTATGGATGACCTAATTTGATAAATGAAAAGTGATATATAAATATATTAAATGATCATGCAATGGGATGCCTATATGATAATGCAAAACGTGGTGATTGATAATGTGTATTCCAAATACAAAATGCAATATATCATATGATATGCCATATGTAATTAATATGATGTGATGTATATGTAATGCAGTGTAATGTGAAATGTGATGCAATATGAATGAAATTTAATGTGATGGATGAAAATGAACTATGATCATAATGCAAAATGTAATACAATGAAATATGGATGGTTTCTATGTTTTTGTATTTTATTATGAAAATATATGTAGCTTATAATGATAATGTTGTCTTATTGAAATGAAAAAGACAACTAAGAGGGGGTGAATCAGTTGTATCAAATCTTTTTTCTTATAACTTAATCAATTCCACTTTATCTTCAATCTATTATTAAGTGTGAAAATGAAATGCAAATAAAAAAATACAACACCAGAGACACTAGATTTATGTGGAAAACCTAATGAGGGAAAAAACATGATGAGGATTAACTCACAATATAGTAGAATGCAAAACCGGATACACAAGCTCACTACCCAAATACAAAGGCTCACTACCCAGATTAAGAGTCCACTGCCTTAGGACTCACTGTCCAAAAAGTGAGGCTCATTGCCTACAAAAAATACAAAGAGATAGAGATCCACCACTAGGAGTTCCACACACTTCACGACTTGAAAAAAAGATTCTAGATACAATAAAGTACTATTGCCTTTATTTTCTCTTTTACACTTGTTTGCACACTCTTCTCTTGCTTGAATTGAATGATGGATAGTGTTAGCCTCCTACAATGATTCAGAGATTGGACATCTAACTTGAATACCTATCTCAGTCATCATGAAGGTGCATTTAAATTTTCAACCTAGGGACGTAAACTTGAAATGGGTCAGCATTGTATGTGCACTAGGAATTCAAAGTAGCCATATATATCCTACAACTAAGAGAAACACAATTCTGAAAGTAAATTGCTTAGAAGGAAATAACATAAATTTTGAAAATCCACCAATAACTAGACCAAATTGAAATGCATGATAGAAATGAAAATCTGAGTAACAAACAAGAAATTACTCTATTTTCTTTGGCTATAGGAATAGTCACAAAATAGAATTCTATTGGCTGTAAGAACAATTAGTGCCAGATTCTTAGCTATTTACTGAACAAAAAAATACTAAGGAAGCTAAAGGATAAAATAGGATAGAATACTCACCAAGTGGGTGTTAGAGTAAAGGTCTTAACTTAATTATGTTGATTAAGTTCCCTTTATTCCCTTCTTAAGATTTCACGTTAGTTTGCATAAAGTGACATTTAATAATTTTATTAATTATTAAATGTTTTCCTATTAGGGCTTCTATTAGGGTTTTATTAGGGTTTGCATGATCTCCTTTTTATAAGGATTGATCCCATTGTATTTCATATCAATTCATTCTCTCTGATATATACATTTTTCAGTTTTCAGAGAACCCTTGCTTGTTTGTCTCCATCTCTTCTTTTCTGACAGGTTATTTGCATGCAAGCAATCTTCGAGGTTTGTGAAGTTGTATTTTCTCAACTCCTACAATGGCCCCCCTTGGATAAGTATTCCCTAATACTAAGGTAAACTAATATGCACGAACTCATAACTTCATTTCATTTATGGAAAAACATGAGTACAATTGATCAACATGAATATATTGTTGAAAATATTAAAAGTGTGTGTACATCAAATCAACATTATTTGATTGTAAAAAGAGAGAGAGCTCAAAAAAACATTAGAGCCTTATTTCTCCAGCCACCCAGAAAGGCGGTCAACTCCAAGAAATGTAGAGGATGGCACATTAGGGAAAGCACGGAAGAGAGCAAGGGCGACTACGCATGAGAAAAACTAGTCAGACATGATTATTTAACTCAGATTTGGCACAATAGTAACATCCACACATTCTCAATAGCATTTAAGATCACTATAATGTGGTTACAATCTGGTGCATGAGGAATCTCTAGCTACCAAGAGTCTTTAATGACCACCTTGTTGACCGATATAGCACAGACTAGCTGGCAAAATCTTCCTGACTATAGGCCTCAAATTATCTGCATGACAACATTAGTGTGCACAAAAATAACTACATATACATAATCATCTCAAAGAAACATTCATTAACCACATGTAAAATTAACACAAACAGTTCACATAGCATATCGATATCATTTGAAAGCTTATGAAAATAGATTTATGTCCAAGGTCTATGGTTTAAGGAATTTTTATGAAAAAGATCAACTCCCAAGCACCAAAGTCTTAAGTAACTGCAACAAATGGAAAACAACCCCATCAATAATTAAACCATAAACTATAATCATCATCTCCCCCCAACCTAATGTCTTGCCAGTCCTCCAGTAGGGGGAGAGTTGTGTTTTTTTTTATTCAATGCCCTGAAGTTGGCAACTGCAAGTTGTCCCACATCTATTTCTATTGTATCTAAATTAGGATCCCAATAGAATCCTTGTTGTCTCTCTAGCCTACTCCATATTTTTCTTTCATTGAAAATGTCATACTTGTAAACCTATAGTTTTGCACTGGCCACAATAGGATAGGAGGCTGAAAAATTGGTGGAATCCAAAATTTCCCTTTTGTTCTTCCAATCTGAATATACCTATCAATTATTTTGAATGTTGCAACATAGTTGTTGTGCATTTTTTGCACATACGCCTCACTGAAAGTAGGGACCCTTATTTTTTATCTCTTTGGTTTCTTGGCCTTTCTATTTTGGAATTTTTCTTGCTTGGGCATATGATTTGATGTTCATCATGCCAGTCAAAATGGCCCATTTATGATTTATATTGACAATCTTAAGTTTTGGTTGCATTTTGGGCTTTTCACTATGTTTGGGAAACTTCACCTTGGATGGACCTTCCCAGTTTCCCTTTGGTACTTGGTAATGGCTGCCTTTTTTTCCCAAGTCTAGGGAAATCCGTCATGTCCGAATTGTTTCGAAATCTTTTGCTCTATCAAACTCTCAAATTTTGGTCTTGGTCATCTTGTTGATCACATTAATGGTGATTGCACAACTTTTGGGGCAATGTTATATTGAATTTTGGGAATTAATTTTCCATTTGAGTTTAATTATTTACTTGCCATTTGATTTTGGAGTGTTGGAGCTTGAGGTGTGTTGCTAGATTTTACATTTCGAAGTGATTTCGAGTGTTGCATTCAGATTTCTTGAGAATTGTTTGTATTATGCTCATTCTTGAAGGTTGTTTATTGGAATCCTTGGTTCTAGTTCCTTCTATTCTCATGGTATGTAGATATTATCTCTTCCTCTTTTGGTTTGGATGCTATATTGTGTGTGCTTTCATGTCATTCATTGATTCATTCTTGCTTGAATGTGCATGCCATGTCTTGGCGTTTGGGGTTTCCATGTCTTTCTAGTCTGTTCGGGTGTTTTTCCTAAATATTTTCTTTGTGATAGTCTTTCATTTCTATTTTTGGGGATTTCTTTCATTTTCCATGAATTTCCTATCCTTATTTGCAAGCAAGTTGTGCCTAAGTTTTTATGTGCTTTCATGGTGGAAGGTTTAGGTTTCTTGACCTAGGGCGTAGACATTCCCTTTCAAATTGCTGAGAGGAGAGTTTTAAATTTGTGGTTGATCCATGGGAGTTTTAGGTTAGGTCATTATTGAATTGCAGGCTCTTATTCTGTGTCCATTCGATCTATTTAGGTGAGGATGAGAAAAATGCAGGCATTCGGGTTTTCATTTCCTTCATAGAATTCCACCTCTTCTTGTCTCTCCTTTGTTATTCGTATTTTTTAATTAAGTCCGGACTTTTGTTTGCCTCACAAAATTATGCTTCCTCTAGATTTTCCTAGTGTTCATTGCTGGGTCATTCTACCGAATTCGAGCTTTCATGGTAAATTTGTCCTAGTTTCACTAAAAACTACACCGTTGGGATTTTCCTGATGTTTTGCACTTCCTTTATTTTCTTGGATTTCTAAAACTGTTGTTGTTTTCAGGGATTTCTATTCCTAGTGGATTTTTTTGAAGTTTTGTGGGAATGAAGAATTTGATGATTTCTTGAGGAATTTTCTTATTGATGATGTATTTAGATGATCAAATGAAATTATGCTAAGTATTTAATTTATTATACTGATTGATTGAAATGATTATGTGGGGTTTTGTATGTTTGTTTCGTTGGATTTCACTTGGTTCGGATTTCCCTAGAATTCCTCTCCAATCTAGATTCTGAGAAGGAGGCTAAATCCCAAACTTTGAAACAGTTGATGTTGACACTTTTTGTTTGTCTTGGATCTCATTTTGGTTGTCTTTACTTTTTCTTAGGTAGGATCAGGACAGGATGTTGTTGGGCATGGAAAGGGAAAGGCAATAGATCCAAGTGCTCAAAGTTCTATTATCTCCGAGGCAAAAAAGGTAAAGATGGACATAAAGAGTAAGATTCTTGAGAGAAGATTGAATTTCATCTAGTTAGTAATTACTGATACCAATGTAGGTATGTGGGACTATGAGGAGTTCAAGGCTTAAATGGCAGCACAAAACATCCCTTTGCTGGAAAAAATAACTTTGGAATCCGGGTTAACACAT
The DNA here is from genome assembly GCA_007115665.2 of Sequoiadendron giganteum. NCBI lineage: Eukaryota > Viridiplantae > Streptophyta > Pinopsida > Cupressales > Cupressaceae > Sequoiadendron > Sequoiadendron giganteum. The sequence goes on along the minus strand of CM021104.1, from coordinate 14,656,447 downwards.
GTAGTTGGTTTCCCCTTCACAGTGCAATGCTATGAGTTGGTGCTGGAATGTGCCAGAAACTATGACAGGGGAACACAAAGGATAATTGGCCCCTAGGGAAGGATTGTGGCAAACTTTGACCCTGTGTCCATTGCTAGGACTTTTGATATACCTAATAGGTCACATGTGGTGGCTTATGATATGGATGCAACAAAGAAATACTATGAAGAGAATGTGGTTAATTCCTAAAAGGTGATCAATTCTTGGTTGGAGAAGCCCAAGTCCTACTTCTCCAAGTTGTCAAAACAACTATTCAGACTTAAATTCAAAAGAGAGTACTATAATTTCATCACTCTCCTTAGTAGGTTGGTAGGGCTGAAGAATGTAGGGGTATTCAAGAGCTGGATGTTTAATGTTATTGCTCAGATGGAGCAAGGTATAGACTACCACTGGGCAGGTTCCATAAGTGCAGTAATCCATGAGAAGATCTATAATGTCCTATAGACCAAGACTTTCATTATGACTTCCTACCTGGTGTATGAATTGGAAAGATTCCACCCATACAAGGAGTTGAGAGCTAGAGGTGTATTCACACAAGATGAAATATATGAGGTGAATCCACAGCTTCACCTAGGAGGAGGTAGCTATAGAAGAGAAAATGATTCTTTTACTATGTATATTACTAGGTTACTACAGGGTGAAAAGAGTGTGAGGATTTCAAAAAAGGCCAAGGAATTGATCAGGAGATATGGGGCATGGTTCATCCAGTTCCCCACTTTCTCCTACATTAGGATTGATGGTTGTCAAAGGGATCCCTATAGACTTCCAAGGTACCCAACTGACCATATAATACTGTTGGAAGTCACTAGGTAGATTTGTGACTTTGATATTATTGTGAAGGGAGATAAACATAAAACAAGGTTTGGGAATGATTTCACCTTGAAGATAGGCACAAATGAGGTCTGCCCTTCCATCCAGTCTGCTCATGCTTTTGAAGAGGAGATGAGTACTTTTGGTCTCTCTTTCCATTCTAAGAGGGCAAGGTTTGATATTACTGACGAGGCACAAAAGAATGTCAGTAGGGAGTATAGCCACAAAGACAACATTGAATATTATTGGGCTAACCTTGGCGATGAATTTGATGTAAGGAAGAAGAGATTCTCCAAGATGCTAGTAGACTTAGTAATATTATATAACATAAAGGCCATTCCTGACCAAGTGGAAGAGGATGGAAATCTGATTCAGGGTCATATCTTTTAGGTGGTGAAGGACAAACCAGTTGGAGAGATTGACTAGTTGGAGGAAGAAAAGACAAAGTTGGAGAAAATTATGACTCCTATGTAAGTATACTAAAATGTGGTTGAAGCACAATATGTTAGAGTTAGAAAGTAAAGGTGTCCAATGCACCTACAATTAAATGGGAGACTTGGAGTCTCATTCTGCTTTTGAGAGTCACATGAGCAAGATCCTAAGGGTAATACCAAGGTGGATTCTCCCTTCAAGATTAAAGTTAGGGATGTTCAAACTAAAGAGGTAGCAGATTTGGGTAAAGAAAGAAGGCCTATTGCCAAAAAGAGAAGGCATGTTTCAAGGAAAGAGGCAGAGAAAGAAAAGGAGGAGAAGGAAGAAGTGGATATTTCTGCTCCTTTGCTCAAGAGGAGAAGACTTGTGAGAATCTTACAAAAAGAAAAGGAAACTTCCAAATTAGAAGAGGAGGTTGACACACCTGTGGTAGAGATAGAAAGTTCAGGGGAAAGAACATAGGTATATATGAGGAGTTCAAGGACTCCTTCCCCAAAGTATGCTACAAAAAAGGAGGATTGTTCCTGTGACTACTTGTAACAATGGGTATTTTCTAGGTTTAGCAATGTAATATGCAAAAATATAAAACCCAAAGTAGGTAATGGAGTGCAAAGGAATAGAGGAACAATCTCATAGATTGTCTTCATCCTCCATTACACCTTCTCAACTTGTTGAAATATGTTGTTGCCCTCAGATTTATGATGAGCAAGCTAATGAAAATGACAAGCCCTAAGCAAATATTAAAGGATTTTAAATGACTATATGCAATACTATGCCCTATTGCAACTAGTAAGCATCTAAAATGTCTAAGCTATGTCAAATGAAATATAAAAATATGCTATGACAAAATGAGAATAACAATGCTAAAATATGAAAAATGCAAGAAGTCAATAATGCAAGAGATAAGAGATGCACGATATGACCAAAATTGCTCTTTTATAGAAGAGGCAATTTTGTGTGAGTGGCCAAGATTGAAAGTTAGTAAATGCCCTAGAATCAGTGGACGAGATTCCATATAAAAACCCACAATTAGGGTTAGGGAAACATTAGGTCGGATTCAAAATAAAGGGTCAAGATTGATTTTTAGAAAATCAAATCAATGGCTCACAAAACATATGACAAAAGATTTCGGGCATGGAAAATGGAGTCATTGGGGAATCAAACAATAATTTAAAATTATTTAATTCAAGAGGGGATGTTGACTTTTCGAATTAAAAAATTATTTTAATTCAAAAGGGTGGGGTCATGTGACAATAAATAATTTAAATTAAATTATTTACTAAAGAAGGGGATTTAAATGAGACTTATTTTAAATAAATAAGATTTAGAAGAAATTAAACAATAAAGGTTATTTAATTTAGGTGAGAATTAAACAATAAAGATATTATTTAATTTAGAGGAACGTGACAAAGGGGACCTTTTAAATTAAATATAATAATTTAATTCAAAGTTTAGGAGAGTGGACCAAAATAAATAAATATAATTTATTTAATTTAGGAGAGAAGAGGCTTAATGAATAATTAGATAATTAAATATAATTATTTAATTATAGTGGAAGGTGGATTAAATAAATAAGACTTTATTTAATTTTAGGAAGAAGGGGGCTTAATTAGTGACATAATTAAATAAATAAATAAGATTATTTATTTAATTATGGGAAGATATTAGACAATTAGTGACGCATTAAATAAATAATTATGATTTATTTATTTAATAATCATGAAGAATAATCAAATATGAATTAAATAATTATGAATTATTTAATTAATAGTTGAAAGTGAGTTAAGTATGCTTAGAAAGAACATGATTAGAAATAGAGCTTACAAGTCTAGGTCATTTTTATGTGTCTACATTTGCCCCTCTTTGTCATAATGCAACTTGTCACATTGTGGCAAAGAAAATAAGTCAAACATATGCCCCAATGCAAACTAGGATGAGGAAGAATGATGAGGAAGGTTGTGGTATGCCCCCTCGGGAGGACAGACGGGTTCCAAGAACATGGGTGTGCTCTCAAAATGGATGAGAAGACTAGAATATGGAGAGACAAAGAAATGTTAGTGAAAAAGATATATGGATGATGATATGGATGCAATGCCTATATGAGATGCATGTTAGTTCCTAGACCAAATCCTTCAACGTTTACCATATGAATTTAATATTTATTGTTCTTTAATCATCATTGGGTAGATTATTGTAATGGCCAATAAACACCATGATATGACATAAACCAAGGTGTGCAAGGACGCACCATCACATAAGATAAGTAGTCGCAGACAAGGATGATCATGACTCATACTAAGAGTGCAATTTACCCCAGTCATTTTGTCCTAACCAACCACAAGCAGAAAAAGACAAGGACAAACCATGAAATGTTGTTGCTTCTCTAAATCCTATTTCCAAGACATCCTCAAGAAACTAGCAACATGATTGCCAAAATAACAAAAAATAACGCCACCATCATGATACATCATTTTTTTTCTAAATCTCGTAGTCAGGACATCGCTGAGAAATTAGTAACATGAGTGTCAAAAGACAAGATAACATCATGAGACATCGTTGTTTCTCTAAATCTTGTTGTCAAGATCTTGCTAAAAAACTAGTAACATGATGAAAAGGCCAGAGACAAGTGCCAAGTATTTTCCAAGTGTTTTAAGATCAAGGTTGCCAACTGTTGAGCGATATCAAATTCAGGAAGGACACATCCTAAATGACATTGATATCTAGGAGATCAATCCTCGGAGTTAGGAGAATCCATCAAAATACCAGATGATGAGGATAATGCTTGGGAAGGACGTATCCAAAAGCATTAAGAAATGATGAGAGTTGTTCTTTAGAAGGACACATCTAAAGAAGAACCCAAAGTTTTCCTAGGTTCAATTGTCTTGATAGAATTTGATTACATGTCATTGTTGATATGTTGAATTGATTGGAATCGTTGATGAAATAGATTACTGATAGATTGCTTGCTCGGAATAGACAAAATATTTTCATGATTTGAAGGTAGTTTGATGTGTGTGAAAAATTTGTGCAATTAAACCTAATGGATTGACCTAGTGCGGCCTTGGGGGCTCATTGATTGATGGCCTTACCTACATCATGAACTCAGAGACCTCGTAGTTTGACATGACCAATGACCTTGTCTAAAGGACAAAATTTTGAATCATGATTTTATTTTGACAAACCTAGAAAGACTGACCTAATATTTTAGGGATTCAAAGATGAATCTTGCCTACGTAGCAAATGCACAGAGACAATGTAGTTCGAACATGGAAAAAATATTTATTGACATGATTGACTAGATTGATAAGACAAAAATTGACTCTATTTTTTTGGATTTTGGCATTGATTTGGATGTTATTGTATTTTCTTTAGGACATTTTTCAATTTTTAGGTCTTTTTTCAAGACTTTTTCCGATTTTTATGATTTTTGATGTTTTATGAAAATTGTGACAAATGCATGTGAATGATGCCGACGCACATGAATCCAAGGAGCACTCTCTAGAGAAAGAGGATTTGACTAAGGAGATTCCTAATGTGCCAACTATTGAGAAAGATGCACCAAGTGTTCAGTAGGAGCAGGATAAATAGGATAAAGTGCCAACCGAATCCACTATTCTAGGTTGGCTGGATAGATAATTAAAGAGTAAATTGGTAATAGTGGAAGACACTCCTCCCAATTGGGATGACCCAATGGCCAACATTGGAAAATGGAAAACCAAGAAGAAGGTTAGGGTTGTATCCAGGATTGAGAGGGATGGATCAGGCAATAGAGTGGCTCACATTGCTACCCCTACTCTAGACAAATATTTAGATGGGGTGATTACAAAGGACTATCATACATTTCAAACCATTGATTTAGGGCATTCTTATATGGAGAAATATATTGAGGATTATGAAGGATCCAATGCTATAATTGTAGGTATATTGAAGAAAGAGGTACAAACTAGGCATGAGTTGGAAAGGGAGAATGAGAAATTGAAAAATTACTTGTAGGAGTTGATGAAACCCTTGAAGTCCATTAGCTCTTCTTCCTCTACTGCAAGTTTCTTGCCTCAAGAAATAATCTCCAAACTTGAAAGAATGAAAGGCACTACACATGCTACAGCTGGTTAGTTACATGGAGTCCAGACCAAAAAGGATGGTGCCATAAAGGATATCTTGTCATTTGTAAGGGATGTCATGAGGTCATTGGATTGGCTAAAGACTATGTTAGCCTAGGATAAGGAGGATATTGATCTCCCATTGCAGAAAAAAAGAACAATAATGGAATACATTGAGGATAAACTGGTGAAGAGTGGGATTCTTTCTTTTCCCAAGGGTTTTTGAGCCGTTGGAATGGTTTGAGATCTTGCATATGAGGCAAAGGGCCTTGAAAAAGATTCATAAATAGGGGAAGCAGATTGAGGACACTTTGACTGGAATTCATGATAAGTGCATCTCAAAATCATGACAAGGAGGAAGAAGTTTGCTCCAAAGCATCTCAATTTGGAACAACTTAGGAAATGGTGGAGAGATGTCTATTCTCTAGTCCATGAAGGTCCGGTCATTGAAAATCATCTAGATGATGTTGCAACCTATATTGTAGTTATTGATAGGCATTTAAAAAATAGGGCTGATTGGGATGGAACAATAAGGTAGGCAAGAGTTGACATCAAGTCTCTTGAAAGAAGAGTTAGGGTTTTTCTTATGCCACCTATTGCTAAAGTGGACAGAGTGTTGTTGGGAATGCATGGTGAAGAGGAGCGAGCTAAAGACAAGGATGGGAAGTAGTTATGTAGGGATACATCAAAGTTTTTTCTTCCCATTATCCATATGCATTGGATCAAATTTTCGAGACCCCAAGCCGACTTGGGTGAAATTGGTGCAAATTGCACTTTTCATGTTGTGTTTGAATATCTTTTGAGGCTAACCTATTGTGTGGCATTTTATTATTGTAAGACCTTATTTAGGCTAACCTATCTTGGGAGTTCTCTATAAATTGGGCATGTTGCCTCATTTATAGAGAGATGATATAGAATAGACATATAAATAGAATAGATATTTCATATTTGAGCGAATTAGGGTTATCTTAAAGCAAGTATTTTAATAGAAGACTGGAATTGTTGCCATCTTGGATGACTTAATATAAGAAAGGATATTGTGATTTGGTATCTCTCTTGTGTTGAGTTTTATCTAGCATGGTTCTTGTCGTTCTATCTTTAAAATTGCTTAAGTTTATTGTTATATAGTTTGGTGATGCTTATGGTTTCATGTTTGGAATTCTTACAATGATCTCTAGTCCATAATTTTTGCAGTTAGCTAATTGTTAGCTGCTATGCAAAGTTAGCATGGACTTAAAATTGTGCTTAGTTCTGTTATGAATGTTTATTTATTTCAGTTGCAATAGGATTGTTTTGAATGAATGCTTATGATTTGATAATCTTTAAATGCCTCAGAAGATTGCACTATTCTTGTGAGATTGCAGATTTATCTAGGTCAAATGTAAACTAGTTTATCAGAGATAGGTCCATTTTGAGCATCTTATCTTTTGGCATTGTCAAATATTAGGGTTAGAATTAGTCTTATAATTATCTCTGAAACCTTTATCCTTTGTTATTTTCTTGATTATCTGAGTTAAATTGAGGGTTTAAATTATCAATTCATTATTTAGATCTGATAAATTCAAAGTCCAGTGTTTTCTTGTAGTAAGGTCCCTTTTTGATTATCAACGTTTTTAAATTATCTTTGAGTTATTTTATTTGCATTTTCAAGACCTAGCATTAGATACCTTGGGATTATCTCTTTTCCATAGAGATTTACCTTTTAAGAGAGTTAGGATATCATATTTTGTCTGAGTTGTTGTGCTGGAAAACAACATCAACAGATTGGCGCTAGAAGGAGGGCCTTGAATAAGAAAGATGGAGTGTTTCCTAAATGCCATTTCTCCTTAAAGGCTTAGAAAAAGAATTAGATCTACTCTAGGAGAAGAGGAATTTCAAGAATTATAGACCCCTACTAGGTCAAGAAGGACCAAGATAGGGAAGAATCATCATCCGCTCAGCCACTTCCATCATCCCCACTATCCTCATCCTCATCTTACTCTAAAGGAATTGCTATTCCATAGCTGCAATGAGTCATAAATCATCCATTACCACCCCCACCTCCACTAATGGCTTTCCTTGCCAACAACGCATCTCCATTGATTTTCAATAATAACAATGTTATGCCCAAGAACCCTAAACATTTTTTCTCTAAGTTCCATACTCATGATCCCAATAGGACAACAAAAGAGCATATTAGGATTTTCCAGACCTATCTAAGGGATATAGGAGTTAACCATGATGATGTGGCATGTATAATTTTCCCTTATTATCTAGGGGAAGAGGCCATTCATTAGTATAATCACTTACTTGTTGCTTCCATCCATAATTGGACTGAACTAGAGACTGCATTTCTGCAGAAGGTTAAGATTCCCATTAGTGGTAATGAGCTATACTTGCAATTTACTAGGGTGAAAAGAGAGATTAATGAGCCAATAGGGTCATTCAATAATAGGTTTCATCGATCTTACACTAAAATCAAGAACCTTATGTTGGAAATGAAGAAACTACCCTAGAAGTTTACCTTGAAGCCTTGGATAGCCTTACAACCACTTTCTTGAAACATAGGACTAACCCCCCCAACTACTTTTCTCACTACCTATGCAGAGGTTGTAAAGGTCAGCATGGATTTGAGGCAACACTTATCAGGACCTCTACCATCCTTAGGGCTTTCTACTCACCCTGGACAAGTTCATGCTCCCATAATTAATCCAATACCATCATTGCCTTTGGTCCCTCATCTAGGTCCTCCATTAAGTCAAGCTCAACCTATGACCTCTTATCCTCAACAAAGGGCTAATCAATCCCTTCATTAGCAACAAGCTATTTTTTCCTACATATTTTCATAATTTAGAAGTTTTGAATCAGGTTGTTGGTTTTGGAGGAATACCTAGATACCCTCCTGGTAATGTGAATTCGGCACCACCTAATGGACTAGATAAGGAGCGACTGGATGAGTTATCTGAGCAAGTAAACAAATTGAATATGGAGGGGACTTATTTAAGAAATCAGAATAGCCAACTTCAGGTTGCTCAGAAGAACATGCAATCTAATTATGGTAGAGCGAATAGGAACTTTGAAAGAGGGCAATATTTTGACATAAATCAAAATTATGATAGAGGACAAGGCTCTGGTCATAATTTCGATAGAAGACAAGGCTTTGGCCATAATTTTGATATAAATCAACAAGGTGGACAAGGATTTCATATAGGGAAACCACCTAGGTAGAATAGATCATGAAATAATGGACCTAATAATGGAGGGATTCCTACTCCATTGGATCAACCTTCTACTTAGGAGAAGCCTCCAAATGGTGTATACTTGGTAGAGGCAGCTTTGTCTAGTTGGTGTAGACTCCATAAGAAAATTCAGCATTCTGAGTTGGATTGTACTGAGTTTCAGATTGCTACTTCTATTTTTTTAGTATGAAGTTGAGAACAATTCTAGTAGTTAGGAAATTGTGCCCTTAAATCCCTATGATTCTCCAATGTTGGTACTCAATCATGTACCATTTCTAAAAGGTGAGTAAAATGAACCAGAAGAAGAGTCCAATGACCAAGAGAATGAGGCAGAGCAAGTGCTAAATGAAGATGAGTTATCCTAGTTATTTATTGATGAAAATGAGAATGATAATGGCCCTTTGGATGAGGAGGAAGTTAGTGTTGAATAAGTTCAGATGTTTCAACAACTAGCAAAGAAATATGATTTGAGGAATAGACCTAATAGGAGCCCATAGGCTAGGGGTCCTTTCACTACTTCTATCCCTCCTAACAAATTTTACTACTCCACTAGATTTGCAAGCTAGTAATAATCCACCTTAGCCTCATGTGCCAACATAGTACTTGTCAAAGGGAAACAATGTTGAAGTTTCAAAGGATAGATAGGCTAGTGGCTATAAGGAAACCCCTACTTATCTGAATGTGGAGAAATTGGGCTAGTATGTGACTGAAGAGTTTAAGAAATTAAAGGTATGTCTTTCTACTTTTGAATTATTAAGAGTTACTGCTATTAGGAACATAGTTTTAGGGTCATTCATTCTAAATATAGTACCATAGGGGGTGACTTCCAATGAGGCTATTACTAGGTCTTCTAATTCATAGGCACCTAGAGGCCAAGTTCCACCTATAGATAAAGGGATAGATAAAGATAAGGGTCAATTTTCACAAGCTAACACTTAGTTGAGTTTATTTCAATGCAAGATGGAAACCCCTCCTTTCATATTTTTGTTAGTATTTTTGGAAAGAATCCGCATAATTATCTTCTAGATTCAAGGGCATCTACAAATTTTATGCCTTTTTCTATTTCTAAAGCATTAGGTATTACCCCCATATCCTCTCAAAATAAGGTCACTCAACTAGATAAAACAAAGGTAATTATAGTGGGAGAATTGAACATGATCCCCACACAATTGGCATCAGATCCTAGGGTGCAACAAGTGATCAACATTCAGGTTGCTAACATTCTTGATACTTATGGATTGATTTTAGGCTAGGAATTTTTTGATGGTTAAAATGACACAAACAACATTAAAACATAATATTTCTACTCTATTTCTCCTGAAAAAGAAAGACTACATGTAGTGGCCTGACTCCCAAGGTTCTGGTAGTTGGTTCTCAACTGTCTGGTGTCACTCAATTGGTTCATGCAACTAGAATATTCAAGGGGCCTGTGCTGGTAATAAAGCATTCAAACTATAGCTCTTTTCATCAAAATAGTTCTTGTAAATCAATGGGTTTTAAATAAAAGAAAAAGATAGATCTAGGGGGTAAATCAGTAAGTATGAATTAAATTTATCTAATATCCAAACATATACTTTTAACAATGAATGTTTTATTAATCGATTAAAAAAACCATAGCATGACACAACCCACAATATGACTATACCATCGTATACATCTTAGGTGCTTAATTCAATTCCACTATTCGCATATCACAAGTATTTCCAAGATTTCAAAACAACACACATTCATTCATCATCAAAACTATAGATCAACAGACTTCAATAAATTTAATTCAATGACAATTTAACAAGATAATCTTTAAACCTGGTTTCTTCTAATGACTTTCATCACATAAGAAACTATCATGCTTCAGCCCAATCACTGGCATTTAGGTGGATTATAAATCATTAACCTTATCAAACAACACAATCCAATGTAAACTCCATATTTCGTAAACCTGTAATTCTATTAACTGTAAAAAAAGATCTAATACAATGTATCTCTACAAAACTCTACAAAATTCTATCTCCTAGCTCTAGGTAAGCCAATCCAACTCTCAATTAGCTGACCTTTACAATATGATACCCATTAGGTATTTATAGATATACAAAAGAAGTTCGAACTTCACTTCTATTTTAGGCTTTCCACATTTTTAGGAACAATCAACTTTCTTGGAAACTCAGATCCACTTTGATCTTGAGTTCTTACATTATACGTTCAGTTTGATCTAAAAATAGAAGATAGAAAATAGAAGAAAAAGAAGTCATGCACCCTCAAAGACTGTCAGTGCTGCATGCATGCAAGATTCTTATGCATGTGAAGCTGGATCCACCATGAACTCATCATAACTGGCGAAGACTTGTTGTAGCACATCCATATCTGGCCCATCAATCCAATCATCTTCGAATTTGATCCAATCCAACTCCACTACAGCAAACTCTTTCATACTTTTAACCTTGACCAATTCTCTCCCTGCAACTTTTATTTCCTCTTTAACTTCTACAAGCCGATCTATCACTAAGTCTCCTCCTTCATCTTTCTCCTACAAAGTCTTTGAAATCTTTCGTTCCATTTCTCTCTAACTTGACTCAAAGACATGCCATCTTTTGTCATTACATTCACATCTACAATTATGGCCATGACTGCTTCCAACTCCTCCAACTGCTCAATTAAATTATTAACTACTTCCTGCATCTCATCCTTATGCTTACTCAAAAATCCAATCCTAAATTTAAGTATACGAGAAGTCTTTTCCCCAAAATCTTTGTTATCATCTTTAAGTATAGATTCCTCTAGAAGAGTAGCTAGAGGTAATGCATTTATCTTTTCTAACTTTTCACTATAATCCTTATACTCTTCTTCTAGTTTTTTCGATGCCTCAATATATTGATGCATATCCTTTATTACTCCCTCTGCCTCTTTGTAGGCTTCAAATCCTTTTGCTAAAATCTCACCTACCTCTTGGTTCACTTTATCTGTCCATTTATCAACCATGTCCGCCTTACCTCTAACTTGCACCAAATCATCAACCTCCTTTTTGCTTAGCAAAACAGGAGTCTCAATAGTTGCAACTTGCTGTGACCTTGGAGAAGAGACACTCTTCAAGAATGAATGTAACTGATCCAATTGAGCTTTTAGCTCATCCTTCTTTTGTTTGTCTTTCATCATCCTTGATTTAGTTGTGGAAGCCACTACATCAATTAGATCCATTTGTTGATTCCTAGTGGGTCTTCCCAAATTAACCGTACTCAACTAATAGTCGGTTAGCTACATATCCCCTACCTCCTTTTCTGTCATTGGCATGGCACATTCAACAACTATCTCCCCTTTGTCTGTGAGCTTGGTAGAATGTAAGATTTTAGCCTTCTTCTTAGGCTTTTCCTATTCAATTTCTTTCATCATGTCCTCCCAATTAAGAGGTTGAGGAGGTGTTTTTGCTTTCTTCTGCAAGTCTAACTTCAACCATACAGGAGCACTAGGAGCAGTCATCATTATGGAAGAGGAAGCAACAATTGTAGAGGGTGGCTGAATATTTACCTCAGGTTGAGAATCAACCTTTGCTTTCTCTTGTTGCTCCTGCAACACATGCATCTGCACCAATTTTTCAGCCTCTTCTCTATCCTTTTGTTCCTTTCTCTTCCTTCCTTCCTCTTCTTCTTTTTCTTGAACTTCTTTTTCTTGTCTTTCTTTTTCCAAAACCTATTGTTTCTCTTTTTCTATCCTCTCCATTTCCAATGCTATGAGCTTCTCTGCCTTTTCCCTTTCTTCTTCAACTTGCTATTTCTTTAATGCTTCTTCAGCATCTCTTTCCTTTCTTAGAGCTTCAGCTTCTTGTTCTTTCTATCGAGCTTCCTCTGCAAGCTTCAATCTAGCAACTAGGGCTTCCTTTTCCCTTTGGTTTCTTGCTTTCTCTTCCTCAAGATCATGGATTTTTTGTATCAATTCTAACTTGTCATTTTCTGCTTTGATCTTGAGTTCTTGCTCTCATTGCCTCATTTGATTTTCTACTTCATCAGTTACTGCCCTTGATTCAACTTGTTTTGCTTGTAATTGCTGCTGGTGAAGTAAAACATCAGCTTGAAGCTTAGCATGCATTTATTTTTGCTTCTCCTCTGTAGATTTTGCATCAGATTCTTTCGTGGCATCCTCAAATTGTTTCCATTGTTCTTCCTGTGTAAGAATCTACTCAATAGTATGATCCAGAGGCATGTTTTCTTGCAAGTCCTTCTCTGACAAGGTTTCATCTGAATCTGACTCAACTTCTAAAACTTCTTCCCCTACCTCTTTTCCTTTAGTAGTTTCAGCCATGCCATAAAGTACTCCTTCCTGAACTTCTTTGCTCTTTTTCCTTGTTAGTGGAGCTTGAGTAGATGACTCACCCAATGTGGGTGTAGAAATGACAGATTTTATTGGAACTTCTCCCTCTGGTGCCTCTTCTTCTTCATCAACCACCTCAAGTTCTATCTCTTCAACATCCATAGGAAGGAATTCTAATGGCTCCTTAGGAGGTGTCTTCCTCTTGATTCTTTTATACCCTTTGCCCTTTTTAAGGACTAGTCCCTAAGGAGCTTGAGCTCACATCATCAGCCATTGCACACTCCTATCCAAAACTATTCTTCCAATTTTCTTAATATCAATCGTTTCTTCCTCATTCTAGTCTATTGGATCTAAGTTTTTGGTGCCAATATTCAAAGCTTCATATGAGGGATCTAATACAATTCCATCATCCACCAAAGTGTCAGGAATATTCTCTTTAATACCAAGCTCTAACATGAGTGAGACTGATAATCTCTCATAATTATTTTTCCTCAAGTCATATTCATCCTGCCTATCACACCAAAAGTCCTCTAACAAATGAAAGTGTCTAGTGAACACTGAAGGTAATAAAGCATGCATTTTCTCCCTTGGATCAAAATACTTACAAGCTATATACAATCCCAATTTCAATTGTATCAACTCATTACAAACCACCTTTGCTCCCTTCAAGTGTTGATAGCCATATTCCCCCAACTTCATGGGAAATTTATGGCATCCAGTCTTGTGCTTGATCCCAAACCTAGCATTAACTCCAATGGCCTGATATACAAATTCCATAAGCACCATCCTATTACTGTAGCATCTTGGAAGTAAATGGGGATGACCTTCAAAACCAAACAATCTGAAGTATGTAAATTTGGGGTATTGGATGTACCAACTTCTCCATTCAGCAATGAATGCCATGGCTTCTTGACTTAATCTATATCTTGCATCTCCATTTAACTGATTGATGACCACATATAAAAAGGCATCATTGACTCTCCTAAAATGAGTCTCAGCCACTTGAAGAGTCAACTGATCATAGTGCTCCCACACTTTCTTTTGTCCCTCCAAAGCTCCTATTATGCCTACTCTATTTAGACCTGGGAAAACACCCACTCTTGCTGCTGCATAGACAATGTAAGAGGTCATAAAGAAGCATTTAGTATTTTTGATGTTTGTTAGCTGATCATGTATGGCATTGGATACGATCATTGGCCAATCAAATTGTTGATCTCCCTTTAAGATCGTCTGGATGAAACAAAACATCCACTCCTTGAAGTAAAATACATCCCTCTTCCCAAATACCCTAGATAACATCACAATCAACCTTGATATCTCCTCATAGAAATCAGTCCTCTTTGGTTGATCTGCAAGCTTGGTCAAAGAATTCTTTTCTGTCCTTAACCACTTCTTGTTCAAGTGAGACTTATTGGAGTCCTTATATCTACTGTATTTCTCCAATGCCTCTGCCTCATTCAATTACACCAAATTCTTTGGATCTGGAACATTAAATATGCTTTGGAATGCCTGAGGAGTGAGATTAAGGATCACATTTCCTTGTGAATCCATGCATAGTCTAGTAGCAGGATTGTAAGCACTGGCCACTATCATGATTAGCTCCGGGCACTGGATGGATATAGGAAACAAAGTGATATGAGCTAGCCTAGAGCTGACAATCCTTTCTGTAGTCAATGTAACCTCCTTGTCAAATGCTTCTGACTCCCATTCCTCAAAGTTGTATGGAACCAGATTAGTATCTGTGATATCTGACCAATATGATTCTACCTTGCTTACTTTCACCACTGGGCTCCTATGATTATACCTTAATGTATAAGGCAGTTTTTTGGGCTTCATCTTCTTTATTTTTGGTGCTATTTTTGATGTTCTAGCCGGTTGATTCCTTCGAGCAGCCTCTCCTGATGTTCCTGACATCTTTCAATTTGACTACAAGCAAACCTCGAATTAGATCTTTATATATCATCATAAAACATGCTTTTAAAACATACCTTTTAGACATACATCAGAGTTGGAACTAGAACGAAACTCAAAACAATCCCTTTTACAAAATTGGCGAACTCAGAGCAAAAACCGATATAGAAACTTTGCCTAATAACAAACTGGCTCAGAGTCGGAATCGGGGAGATTATCGGAACCAAGATCGGAATGAAAAAGGGATTTGGTTTTCTTCGAATTCTCATTTTTTCATATTCTATTTCCATTCTGCCTCCGCCTCTGATTTGGTCATTGTTACTTTGAAGAAAAACTTCCCATTATACGCGGAGCCGGAAACAGGATGAGAATGGAATCGATAACTTTTGCAAACAAAATTCTTAAATTCAAGATCGATTTCGATCCCATCCCCGCTAGTTATCATATATTTCAAGGAAAGCTTTTTAGAACTCGGAATCGGAAAAGGATAAAAAATGGAATCAATAACCTCGTAAAACAAAACTCTCAGGTCCATAATCCATTCCAATCCCACCTCTGCTGATACTAATCATGATGTCATCAAATACTTTATTCATCTTCAACCCAACTTCATGATTAAGACCTAGGCCGCTATAAAATGGCGAAGGAGCTTAAAACTCTACACCCATATGATCGTGGGGAACAAATGCACTTCTAAGATATCATTTTTTAATCATTTAAAGTAATTGCAGAGACCAACGAAACCCTAATCTAACAAACCCGATAAAAACTAGGGCACGGGTTTAAACCCCACCATTCTACCAGACGACGAAACCCTAATCAAGCAATAAATCTAATCTACCCTAACTCACTGTAAAAACCCTAATCTACCTCACTGTAGATTCTTAATCTAACAAATGCCATTAACAACCCTTAATATAATCTAATCTACTGAAAACCAAAAATGACACGATCACAATCACAATTAAGACGTGAAAGCGACAGTGCCCTAAAAATAGAAAGAAACGACATGATAAAACAAGAAAACAAAGATTCAAAGAAAAACGAACAAGACAAAACAAGAACCTGCTCATTCAATCATATCGATGATCCTAAAATTGCTTTAAAACACAATGATTGAACACGTGAGCAAATATAAAGCAAAACGCAACAAACACGACTGCAAATAAACAATGAACAAGAAAGATAAGAAACCTACCTCAAACACAAACAAACCAAAGCTAACTTTCTAAATCGATTCGCACCCAATATCCCTTCCCTATCTCGATCAATTTGCTCAAACAAACTCTGCTATTGCTCTTCACGCTCCTAGACTTGTAATAATAACAATAATGATTAGCTTTAACCCTTAATAGAAGTAAATATGCAAATTTCTACCTACACCAGCAACCACCATTAATGCATTTAAATGTAGTAAAGGTGGAATCAGAACTGTAAGAGAACGAACACTCGTCTGCAGTGCAACTTCAGTAAAAAAGTCAACGACAAAAAGTGGCGGGGGCGGAACTAAAATGGAAATAGAATCTCAAATTCATAAAATTCCCAAACTCAATTTCCATTCCGGTTCCAGGTCTGCCAACTAAAAACAAAACAAAAGCAAAAACAAAAGGTTAAATAAAAGACCAACCTAATAAAACAAAACACAAAAATCGAGACAAAACAAAAAAAAAAAAAACGGAGATGGGATTGGAATAGATTACGATTTTGCATTTTTTAGTAAGGACTAAGTTAACACTTATTCCAGCTCCGATTCCGCTAAGGACAAAAACAAAGACAAAAGAAAAGTCAATTGGGATGGAACCAAAGCAAGACTCAAAGAACTTTTAGAACCCGATTCAGTTCCGGTTCCGATTCCGACAGACTTAAAAACAAAAATCAAAGATAAAGAACAACAAGGGGGACCCCTTTGGACCAAGGCAAAAGATGGGGTGGTTATGCAAGGCATAATAGAATTCACCAAGGCATTGAATGGGTGTACATTTATAGACCATTCACACATGTGGCTACCATGGAAAGGAGTTCCAAATCAGATTAGAATTGAAAGAGAACCCCGAATGAGGTATGCAATCACTAAATATCATAATATTTTGAATGAGGTATTAGTATTAGAGGTTAGGATGGGAAATTATGTGTTGGTTGCATCAATTTTAGAGGATGAAGAGGTCTTTATGTTATAGGACCCCTTAGAGGAATTTGTGTCAGAGATCAGTGATTCTGGACCACTGACTGAACAAGCAGATGAAATCGATGACTATGAGGATAGGCAACTTATTTTGTTGGATAACTTTCAGGAATTCATCTAGAGATGTATGGAGAATCAGACACAACTGGAAGGAAGGATGAATTTTGAAGAAATATTGCTTCTTAATTGGTGCAAAGTCCATGATGCTCCTCACTTTGAGCTAGAATGTGACTTGTGTCAAACTATTGTGGAGTAGATACAAAAATGCATTAATCCAGTCCCAACCATTGGAGTTAATGTAAAGATGGAGTTAGATAATTATAAGGGTAAGAGCCCAATGCTTCCTGAAAATTCCCCTATTTGCAGCAAAGTAATGGATAAATTAAGGCCATTGGAGCTTGGTGGCTATTGAACATTAAGATTTGACGGATCTAAATCTAAGCAGGGTGTTGGAGTAGGATTTGAGTTGATCAGTCCTAAAGGTAAGAATTATTTTTCTACTCACAGACTCCAATTTCAATGCACTAATAATGTTGTTGACTATGAAGCTTTGATTCATGGATTGCTAATGGTATCAAGGAAGATAGTTAAGATATTACAGGTCTTTGGGGACTCTGAATTAGTAGTCAAACAAGTAAGGAGACAATATTCATGTCGTGACAGGAGAATGATTAACTATAGACATAGAGTGTGGGATCTTATCGAGGAATTTGATGCTTTCAATGTCCAATTGATCCCTAAAAGTAGGAATCAAGTTATTGACATTCTAGCACAAGATGCTAGTACATTTCAAACTTTATCACTTTTAGGATTGAAGAATTTTATAGTTGAACTCACCCCATTACCTTCAGTGCTTGACAACATCACTAATTTCTAGGTATTTGAAGATGACAAGCATATTTTGGATTTTATTAAAAGTTTTGATGTCTTTACTTCTCAAATCATTGATGAGATCGAGCCTCAAGAAGCGGAAATAGACTTGGGAGGAATCATTAACCTACAGACCAACACTATTCCAAGAGGTATGGTGCAGCTTGAACGAATTTTTGATTTGGATAAGATAAGAGATCAGGAACAAGCTAAAAGGGAGTCTCTTAGTGGTAAGTGTGAAACATATAATATGGGGACACCGGATGACATGAAGAATTTTTTTATTGGTAAGGTGTGTACTCCAAAATAAAGAAAATAGATTATTGACGCCTTGCACACATATCATGATGTGATAGCTTGGAGTTATGAAGATTTGAATTCATATGATACTTCAATCATTACACACACAATTCCTTTGAAGACAAATGTCAAACCATTTAGACAGAGACAAAGGCCAATCAATGCTCTATTAGAGTCCATCATTCAGATAGTAGTACAAAATTCACTTTCAACGTGAATTATATTTTTAGTAAGATATTCAACTTGGGTTACGAATTTGGTTCTAGTAAGAAAAAAGATTGGAGAAATTAGACTGTGTGTGGATTTTAGGAATCTGAACAAATCATAAAAAAAGGATAATTATCCAGTTCCTTCATTGGATGAAGTACTTCAGGTCATCAATGGATCCTAGATGATGTCTTTCTTGGATAGCTATTTTGGATACAACCAAATTATGGTGCAATATGAGGATAGGCACAAGACTACCTTCACTAAAAACTGGTGAACTTTTTTTTATAGAAGAATTCCATTTGGGTTGATCAACGTCAGAGCTACATTCCAGAGAGCTATGGATATTTTTTTTGAGGACATAATTGGTAAGTGCATCATTATTTATATGGATGAATTGATAGTTATTTCTAAGAAACGAGGTGATCACATAACAGATTTATGGAAAGTATTCCGAAGGTGCAGAGAATTCGGTATTTCACTTAATCCAAGGAAGTGCATTTTTGGATTCATAGAGGGGAAATTACTAGGAAATTTTATCTCCAAGCAAGGTATTGCTATTGATCTTGAACAAATATAGGCTATCTTGAAGATTCAACCTCTTGCAAGTAAGAAAGAGATGAAGTCATTCTTCGGAAATATTAACTTTGTTAGAAAATTTATCACTAGATTTGCAGAGATAGTGAATCCATTGAATGCTATGTTGAAACAAGAAGCAAAAGTAGAGTGGAATGTAGAATCTAAGGAGGCATTTACATAAATCAAGAAAGCTATTGTTGAGGCTCTAGTATTGGTTAGTCCAAATAATACTAAACCTTTTTACATATATTCATTCGCTTTTGATCACTCTTGTGCTAGAATGTTAACCCAAAAATCTGATCAAGGTGATGAAAATCCTTTAGAATTTATGAGTACTCCTTCAAAGGATGCAGAGTTAATATATCACAATGTTGAAAAGTAGGCATATGCTTTGGTTAGAGCAATGAAAAATTTCAGACACTATATTTTGAGGAATAAGGTTTTTGCCATAGTGTCTTATCCTATGGTAAATTTGTTGTTAATGCAAAATGAGTTAGGTGAACAGAGAGCCAAATGGGTGACCATGTTGCAATAATATGATATGGAGATTAAACCCATGAAATTATTAAGAGGACAGGGACTCACAAAGACAATGGTTGAGACAGGTTCTGATCTCATAGCTCAACACTATCATCTTCACGAGGTATCTCCAAGAGATTGGTATGATGAAATCATCTTTTATTTACTGAATCAACAATGTTCTAATTACTTTAGTAAAGTTTAGAGGTGAGCTTTACGCTTGAAGAGTGGAAGTTTTATGATGAAAGGAGCTATCCTATAAAAGAAAAATAATGAGGGTGTATACCTGAGATGTTTGGGGAAGGAAGAAGCTACCAGAGTGATGATTGAATTTCATGAAAGATATACCACAGGCCATGGTTCTGCATCATCCATTGCAAATCAGATCTTGAGGGAAGGCTATTATTGGCCTAATTTGTTTAAAGATGCACATCAACATGTGAGGACTTGTCACATATGCCAAACTACAACAAGTAAGAAAAAACATGCAACTCTTCCACTTCAGCCGGTCATAGAGGTAAAACCATTTTCCCAATGGAGAATGGACTTCATAGGTCCAATTAATCCTCCATCTTCTTCAGGCCATAGGTATATTCCTACCATAACTGATTATTTTACTAGGTGGAAAAAGGCTCTTGCTTGTAAACAATGTACTTCAAATGTGGTAATCAATTTTCTTGAGTCAGGTATCATTAATCATTTTGGTTGTCTATTGTCCTTAGTTGATAATGGTCCTACATTTGCACCACTAAAATTTTCTGATTGGATATTTGATCATGAGATTTTTATTAAATTTTCATAATTATTACCCTCAGGGTAATGATCTAGCTGAGTCTTCCAATAACAAACTACTGATAGTTATCTGTAAGTTGCTAGAACAAAATCCTAAGGACTGGCACACCTAGCTTTGATTTTCTCTCTAGGTAGGTCGTACTAGACAAAAGGCATCTATAGGAACCTCTCCTTATCACCTGGTGTATGGTTTCGAACCTATGTTTCCTATCCAATCGAAGATACCTACCCTACAGTTTATTAATGAATACTACAATGAGGAAGATAAACGTGAGGCTTGTTTGGCTGATTCGTTACACCTTGAAGAGAAAAGAGGTGAAGCCCTATAAATTTTTTCTAAACATCAGGGTGTAGTGAAAATATATTTTGATAGGATAGCTAAGGTGAAAGCCTTTAGAATATATGACTTGGTTCTCTACTAGGATAAAGCCCATGACTATAAGGGAGAGCATGGTAAATTTGATAAACTCTGGCTTGGTCCTTACCACATTTCAGAAATCTTGGGAGATAATGCTTTTCACCTGAAAACCCTCACTAGTGAAGATATCCTGTTGTCAGTCAATGGGCAGTATCTGAAGCATTATTTTCAATCTTGAGTTGTTTATAGCTCATCTTGTACATAGCTAGAGTAGGTTTTATTTTTTCTTTTCTTTTCTTTGGTTTGGTTTGATTTTCATTTTGGTTTTTTCTTTTGGTTTCTTGCTTTCCTGGGGCTGTTGCATTTGTATAATAGGATATTTTCCTAGGATTGTTCTGGAAATTTCTTTTATAAACTCTAAGCAGATTTTTGGAGTCAAGTGGTGGAATTCCTTTATCTAATGACCCTTGTGCTTAAAATTAGAGTCACTTGCTCTGGAAAAACTTTGGAATATATTTGGGTCTCACACCCTCACACTAAAATAAAAATTTTGGAGTTGCATAGGGTTCTTGTGTAATTTGCTTGGTTAAAAATCTTATATTATGCTTCATTGCCATTGTATTCCTCATCCCTGAGTGTGAGTTTCATTACTTACAAGGGAGAAAATTTATTTATTTATTTTTAAATAAAAGAAGAGAGAAAATTAAAATATTAAAAAATAAAAATAACCTTCACCTTATCAGGGGTATCCTAGTATCTCTATCGAGGCTATCAATGCCTGGATGGTAGTAGATCTATGCTTGGGAGGATCACAATGATAACCTCATCGGGGCTATGGATGCCTGACTGGTAGCGAGGCTCTATCTAGGTTGCTTTTGAAGTTAGAAATTTTATGTAGCCTAGTCAGATTTTCTTTGGTTCCTGTTGCACCTAAGGAATAGGAAATAAATAAAAAATACACACACTTGGACCCTGGTATAGGAAAATTTCTTCTTGCTTGTGGTTTATGAAACTTTGTTCATAGGTGTCCTGAAGTAAGGATTGAAACCAAAGATTCTGGGTTCTTGATTCTAGTTTGTTCTTGAAATGCTCTAGAGCATTTCCACAACAAAGTCGCAATTTGTTGTGTTGTTTTTGCACACATGCCCTACTGAAAGTAGGGACACTCATTTTTTTTAGTCTTTGGTGTCTTGGACTTTCTATTTTGGAATTTTTATTGCTTGGGAATATGCTTTTATGTTCATCATGTCGGTTGGAATGGCCCATTTATGATTTATATTGACAAACTTAAGTTTTGGGTACATTTTAGGCTTTTCACTATGTTCGCGAAATCTGCCTTGGCCGGACTTTCCTGATTTCCCTTTGGTACTTGGTAATGGCTGCCTTTTTTTCCCAAGTCTTGGTAAATCCATCATGTCTAGATTATTTCAAAATTCATTGCTCTACCAGATTCCTAGATTCTGGTCTTGGTCGTCTTTTCGATCACATTAATAGCGATTGCATGACTTTTGGGGCAATGTTATATTGAATTTTGGGAAGTAATTTTCCATTTGAATTTTATTATTGACCTACCATTTGATTTTGGAGTGCTGGAGCTTGAGGTGTGTTGCTGTATTTTGCATTTCAAAGTGATTTTGAGTGTTGCATTCAGATTTCTTGAGCATTGTTCATATTTTGCTCATGCTTGAAGGTTGTTTGTTGACATCCCTAGTTCCAGTTCCTTCTATTCTCATGGTATGGAGAGATTCTCTCTTCCTCTTTTTTTTTGGATGCTATATTGAACACACTTTCATGTCATTCATTGCTTTGATCTTGCTTGAATGTGCGTGCCATGTATGGGCATTTGGGGTTTCCATGTCTAGTCAGTTTGTTCGAGTGTTTGTCTTGAATATTTTTTTTGGGTTGGTCTTTCATTCCTATATTTGGGAATTGCTTGCATTTTCTATTAATTTACTATCCTTATTTGCAAGCAAGTTGTGCCTAATATTTTTTGTGCTTTCATGGCGAAAGGTTTAGGGTTCTTGACCTAGGGCATAGCCAATCCCTTTCAAATTGTTGATAGGAGAGTTTTAAATTTGTGGTTGATCCGTGGAAGGTTTAGGTCAACTCATTATTGAATTGTAGGCTCTTAGTCCATGTCCATTCAATTTATTTGTGTGAGGACATGAAAAATGTAGGAGTTTTGGTTTTCATTACCTATGCATAATTTTGTCTAGTCGGGAATTCTTGATACCAACGTAGGTATGTGGGATTACGAGGAGTTCAAGGCTTGAATGGTAGCACAAAACCTCCATTTTTTGGCCACAAGAACTTTGGAATCTGGGTTGGCACATGTAGTTGGTTTCCCCTCCACAGTGCAATGCTATGAGTTGGTGTTGGAATGTGCCAAAAACAATGACCTAGGGAAGGATTGTGGCAAACTTTGACCTTGTGTCCATTGCTAGGACTTTTGATATACCTGATAGGTCACATGTGGTGGATTTTGATATGGATGCAAAAAATAAATACTATGGAAATAATGCGGTTAAGTCCTAGCAGGTGATAAATTCTTGGTTGGAGAAACCCAAGTCCCACTTCTCCAAGTTGTCGAAACAACTATTTAGACTTAAATTCAAAAGAGAGTACTATACCATCATCACTCTTCTTAGCAGATTGGTAGGGTTGAAGAATGCAGGGATATTTGAGAGTTGGATGTTTAATGTTATTGCTCGGATGGAGCAAGGTATAAACTACCATTGGGTAGGTGCCATAAGTTCAGTAATCCATGAGCAGAAGTGTAATGTCTTGCAGACCAAGACTTTCACCATGACTTCCTACCTAGTGTATGCATTGGCAAGATTCCACCCATACAAGGGGTTGAGCACTAGAGGTGTATTCAGACATGATGCAATCTATGAGGTGTATCCACAACTTCACCTGGGAGGATGTAGCTATAGAAGAGAAAATAATGCTTTTAATATGTATATTACTAGGTTGTTGTAGGTGTAACGTCATAGATTTTTTGTGAGTACTAGAATAACAATATTAAATCCTAATCTAAAATATAACAACAAAGAATGAGGAAATAAACTAAACTAATAAAACCAAAATGATCTCACTGAATATGTGTTCATCCCTTTGAATTATCTTGATTGCTCTTCTCCATTTTGTGTTTTCAGTATTCTTGCCCTCAAATTTCTATGTTTGAATCCAAGTATAACTTTGTCGAGTGTCTAACCAAAATATCAAAGAATAGTCTCTTCTCAAAAGTGAATGATTTTGGGAGGAGGAATAATGATTATGACAAGACATTTTATAGATTTTGTGTTTTCAAATGATTGGCTCATATTGAAAGAGAGATCGACGGATGAGATTGATGAATGCTATGCGATGTGAGTTCTGTCTCAGATAGAATGTGAGTTAGAACATGAGTCAGGAAAAACTAAAAATAGAACAAGATCTTAATCTTCAGTTTAGAATCTTTGAAAATAGAAGAAATAGACTTTGAATGTCAGAGACAAAGTCAGAACTCGAAGATGAGGAATTCAAATGCATAATTTAATTAATTAATTAAATAAAAGACATTTAATTAATAGATGTATACATGCATATGAGTTAGAACTAGTTAATCGACTAGTTGTAATAGAGTCTTCCTACAGAGATTATCAATAGTTGAATTCAAAGATAACTGAAGAACTAAAAATAGATCTCAAGTCAGAAGGTAAGTGGACGATTAGATACCTGTTTGATAGAGGAATGTGACACAAATGAATTAAATTTGAATTAAATGTTTTTTAATTCAACATTCGAAAATAGAAGATTTAATTAAATAAATAAAGATAATTTATTTAATTTGACTTTCGAAAAGGGTGGAATTGAATAATTAAATAATAAATATTTAATTATAGTTGAAAAGGGAGTTAAATGAATAATTAAATAAAGATATTTAATTATAGTTGACATATGATAAAAAGAGGGTTTAATTAAATAATACATATTTAATTAAGAAGGAAGAATTAATTAGTTAGGGACATAATTAAACAAATATGATTTATTTAATTATGCAAGTTGAATAAAGGTCATTTATGAATTAATGAATTAATTAAAAAGGGATATTTAATTAATAGAGGAAATATGTGTTAGAAAGGTTAATTAAATAATGAAATTGTTTAATCGTGACCATGGATGAATATAAAATTATGTCAAATGTGGTGTTCGCAGGCCTTGACCAATTTTAGGTATCTACAATTTGCCCCTCTTTGATACAATGTTGGTACGACATTGTGTCAAAGAAAATATGCCCCAGTCGTGCCTCAGCATGAAACAGGTTAGGGTATTCAAATTCCTCATCTTCAAGTTCTGACTTTGTCTTTGACATTCAAAGTCTATTTCTTCTATTTTCGAAGATTCTTAACTGAAGATTAAGATATTGTTCTATTTTTAGTTTTTCCTGACTCATTTTCTAACTCACATTCTATCTGAGACAAAACTCACATCACATGGCATTCATCAATCTCATCCGTCGATATCTCTTTTAATCTGAGCCGATCGTTCGAAAACACAAAATTTATAAAATGGTTTGTCATAATCATTATTCCTCCTCCCGAAATCATTCATTTTTGAGAAGAGAGACTATTCTTTGATATTTTTCTTAGACACTCAACAAAGCTATACTTGCATTCAAACACTGAAATCTGAGGGCAAGAATACCAAAAAGGAAAAATGGAGAAGAGAAATCAAGATAATTCGAAGGGATGAACGCATATTCGGTGAGATCATTTTGGTTTTATTAGATTAGTTTGTTTCTTCATTCTTTGTTGTTATATTTTAGGTTATTATTTAGATTAGGATTTAACATTGTTATTCTAGCACTTGCAAAAAATCTATGATGTTACAGCAGGGTGTAGAGCATGTGAGGATTTCAGACAAGGCAAAGGAATTGATAAGGAGATATGGGGCATGGTTCATATAGTTCCCCAATTTCTCCTACATTAGGATTGATGGCTATCAAAGGGCTGCCTAAAGACTCCAAAGGTACCCAACTGACCATATTATACTATTGGAAGTCACTAGGCAGATTTGTGACTTTGATGTGATTGTGAAGGGAGATAAACATAAAATAGGGTTTGGGAATGATTTCCCCTTGAAGATAGGCACAACAGAGGTCTTCCCTTCCATCTAGTCCGCTCAAGCTTCTCAAGAGAATATGATTAATTTTGGTCTATCTTTTCATTCTAAGAGGGCAAGGTTTGATATTACTAGTGAGGCACAAAAGAAAGCCAGCAGGGAGTATATCCACAAAGATAATATTGAAGATAATTGGGCTAACCTTGGCGATGAGTTTGATGTAAGGAAGAAGATATTATTCATGCATCTAGTAGACTTAGTAAGATCATATAACATAAAGGCCATTCTTGACCATGTGGAAGAGGACGGAAATCTATCAGGGTCATATCTTTGAGACAGTAAAGGAAAAACTGGTTGGAGTAAGAAAAGACAGAGTTGGATAAAATTATGACTCTTGTGATTAAGTATATTGAAATGTGGTTCAAGAACAATATGTTTGAGTTAGAAATTGAATGTTTCCAATGCACGTATTGTTTGATGGGAGACTTGGATTCCCCTTCTTCTTTTGAGGGGTCACATGAGCAAGATCCTAAGGGTAAGACCAAGGTGTATTTTTCCTTCAATCTTAAAGTTAGGGATGTTCAAAATGAAGAGGTAGCAGATGTGGGTAAACAAATAAATCCTATTTCCCAAAAGAGAAGGCATGTTTCAAGGAAAGAGGTTGAGAAAGAAAATGAGGAAAAGGAAGAAGTGGATGTTGTTGCTCCTTTGTTCAAGAGAAGAAGACTTGTGAGAATGTCACAAAAATAAAAGGAAACATCCAAATTAGAAAAGGAGGTTGAGACACCTATGGTAGAGATAGAAATTTTAGGGGAAAGAACATAGGTATATATGAGGAGTTTAAGGATTGCTTCCCAAAAGGATACTACAAAAAAGGAGGATGTTCTTGTGACTGCTCCTATCATTGAACAAGAGAACATTCCCCCTCCTCAAGATACTAGCAGTATGCTAGAAGAGCCAAGGAAGGATGAAGATCCTAAATACTTGGGAGAAGAATAATTCTAGGAAGGGGACCTCTACAATGCCGAGGCAGAAATTGATAAGGTAATCTAGTCTCCCTTGGTAGCCTATGTAGATTCACCTACACAAGATAAATTGCAAAAATTCCCTCAACAAGAGGAGATACTAGCTAAGATTCCTTCACCGACATTGGTTATTATGGAGGAGCAATCTCTAGAGAAAGAGGATCTGACTAAGGAGATTCCTAATGTGCCAAGTATTGAGAAAGATGCACCAAGTGTCCAATAGGAGCAAGATAAACAGGATAAAGTGCCAATAGAATCCATTGTTCTAGGTTGGTTGGATAGAGAATTAAAGAGTAAATTGGTAATAGTGGAAGACAATCCTCCCAATTGGGATGACCTAATGGCCAACATTGGAAAAGGGAAAATAAAGAAGAAGGTTAGGGTTGTATCTAGGATTGAGAGCGATGGATCAGGCAATAGAGTGGCTAACATTTCTACCCCTTCTCTAGATAAAGATAGAGATGGGGTGACTACAAATGACTATCATGTGCAAACCATTGATTTAGGGTATGCTTTTATGAAGCAAGATATTGAGGAGTATGAAGGATCCAATGTTGTAATTATGGGTAGATTGAAGAAATAGGTACAAACCAG
Source organism: Sequoiadendron giganteum (assembly GCA_007115665.2). Lineage (NCBI taxonomy): Eukaryota > Viridiplantae > Streptophyta > Pinopsida > Cupressales > Cupressaceae > Sequoiadendron > Sequoiadendron giganteum. The sequence continues at coordinate 14,629,106 of CM021104.1, read as the reverse complement.
GCATGAGCTGAAAAGGGAGAATGAGAAATTGAAGAAGTACTAGCAGGAGTTGATGAAACCCTTGTAGTCCATTAGCTCTTCTTCCTCTACTGTAGGTTTCTTGCCTCAAGAAATAATCTTTGAACTTGAAAGAATGAAAGGCACTACACATGCTATAGTTGGTTGGTTGTAGGGAGTCCAGACCAAAGGGGATGGTTCCATCTAGGATATCTTGTTGACTATAGGGGATACCACAATGTCAGTGGATTGGCTGAAGAATGTGTTAGCCCAGGACAAGGAGGATATTGATCTCCTATTGCAGAAAACAAGAACAATAATGGAATACATTGAGGATAAACTGGTGAAGAGTGGGATTATTCATTTCCCAAGGGTTTCTAAGCCTTGGGAATGGTTTGAGATCTTGCAGATGAGGCAAAGGGCCTTGAAAAAAAATCATAAATAGGGGAAAAAAATTGAGGACACTTTGACTGGCATTCATGATAAGTGCATCTCATTCTTTGAAAGCATGACAAGGAGGAAGAAGTTAGCTCCAAAGTATCTCAATTTGGAAAAACTCAAGAAATGGTGGAGAGATGTCTATTCTCCAGTTAGTGAAGGTCTAATCATTGAACATCAGTTAGATGATGTTGCAACCTACAATGTAGTTATTGACAAGTATTTAACAAATAGGGTTGATTGGGATGGCACAGTAAGACAGGCAAGCAATGACGTCAAGTCTCTTAAAAGAAGAGTTATGGTTTTTCCTATGCCACCTATTTATGAATTGGATAGTATTGTTGGTAGTGCATGGTGAAGTGGAGTGAGCTAAAGAAAAGGATGGGAAGTAGTTGTATAGGGCTACATCAAAGTTTGTGCTTCCCATTATCCATATGCATTGGGTCAAACTTTCAAGACCCCAGACCGACTTGGGTGAAATTGGTGCAAATTCCACATTTCATGTTGTGTTTGAATATCTTTTGAGGCCGACCTATTGTGTGGCATTTTATTATTGTAAGACCTTATTTAGGCCGATCTATCTTTTTGGTTCTCTATAAATTGGGCATGTTTTCTCATTTATAGAGAGATGATACAAAATAGACATATAGACATAGAATAGAGATTTCATATTTGAGTGAATTACAGTTATCTTCAAGAAAGTATTATAATAGAAGACTGGAATTGTTGCCATCTTGGATGACTCAATATAAGAAAGGATATTGTGATTTGGTATATCTCTTGTGTTGAGTTTTATCTAGCATGGTTCTTGTTCTTCTATCTCTACAATTACTTAATTTTATTGTTAGATAGTTTTGTAATGCTTAGTGTTTCATGTTTGGAATGTTTGCAACGATCTCTAGTCCATACTTTTTGCAATTAGCTAATTGTTAGCTGCTTTTTAAAGCTAGCCTGTACTTAAAATTGTGCTTAGTTTAGTTATGAATTTTCATTCATTTTAGTTGCAATAGGATTGTTTTGAATGAATGTTTATGATTTGAAAATCTTTAAATACCTTAGAAGATTGCACTATTCCAATGAGATTGTAGATTTATCTAGGTCAAACAAAAAGTAGTTTATGAGAGATAAGTCCATTTTGAGCATCTTATATTTTGGCATTGTCAGATCTTAGGGTTAGAATTAGTATTAGAATTATCTCTGAAACCTTTATATTTTGTTATTTTCTTGATTATCTAAGTCAAATTGAAGGTTTAAAGTATCAATTTATTATTTAGATCTGATAAATTCAACATCTAGTGTTTTCTTGTAGTAAGGTCCCTTTTTGATTATCAACATTTTCACATTATCTCTGAGTTGTTTTATTTGCATTGTCAAGACTTGACATTCGACACCTTGGTGTTATCTCTTTTCCATAGAGATTTACCTTTCAAGAGAGATAGGATATCATATTATGTCTGAGTTGTTGTTGTGTAGAAAACACCATCAACAATAGTTATGCATGGAATGAGGCTCATCTTGCTTCAAATCATCAGATAGGTTAATCCATCTCTATGAGAGGTATGTCATCACACATTATCTTATGGTTTTTTCCATTTCTTCATATTTTGTATACACTACCTCTCTCTCAGGTAGGACTTTGCATCTATAGCTTGGTCGGTATAAAATTGCATGCCAATCATTAAAAATATCTCTTCAATGCCTAGACTCAGCCATAATGGGTAGGGGAATGTTTGATTCAACTTTCCTGTAAGTCATGTATTTCTTTCCCCAACTTACTTCATTTTGTATCCATGACATAAATGCTTGTAATTGGACATTCCCAACATATAGCGGTTGATTCCAATCTTGATCCTTGGTCACAACATAATTATGTAAATAAAATTCACATAACAAAATTTTCATCTCAGGGGAATCAATCGGAAAAGCATTAAAAAAATTAGTAGGGGTTTCAGTTGAGGAGTTCAAACCTAAAATGATCTTTGCAAACTTGAAATAAAGATGCTTCTATTTTAAATACAAAGCATCTACCCTCAAAGGAGCTCTGCATTCCATCATCTGTGGTACTAAATTTTTCATTTCATCCACCTTCTTCTTTAAAACAACAATTTCTTTATTTTTATCCTCAATCTCTTCATCTTTATGTTGAATTTCCTTCTTCAGCCTACATTTTTTATGATTTCAATTCTTCTTCTTGTTATTCCTTGCATAACCACCCCATCTTTTTCCCTGGTAAAAAAGAGTCCCCCATTTTTGTTTTTTATCCTTGTTTTTTTTTCAACAAAGTTTACAAGGTTTTATTTCTTCCATCACTTTGTTTTCCTTTGTTCTAGCGGAATCATAATTGAAAAGGAATCAAGTTTGGAACTTGTTTTTTGGATTCCATTCCGATCTCGGTCTTGGTTGTTTTTCCTTGTCTCTTTTGTCTATCTTTTTCAGAGTCGGGGTTGGGATGAAACTTGACTCTGAACTTCCATGAAGTTCATGGTTTGGTTTTCTTTCTTGTCCTGCCTCCACCTTCACCTTTGGGTTTGTTCATTTTACTTTAAGGTGGGTTTTAGGTTTGGCCTTTGTGTTGGGTTCCTAGTTGTTTCCTTTGTCTTATGTTTTCCTTTGGTGTTCTTATTGGGACCTAAGTGTTGGTTTCCTCCCTTAGGTTTTCCTTGTTTGCCTTGTTTCTTTTGGTTCTACCGGAGACAGAACCAGGATGGGACTAAACTCTGAACTTTCATGAAGTTCACGGTCTGGTTCCCAACCCTATTCTAGCTCTGACTCTTCTTCCCGCTCTCTTGTTTTCTTTGTCATTTTCTCTTTTTTTATCCTAAGGGTTGGTTTCATCCCTTATATTTTTCTTGATTTTTTTTTCTTTCGTTTTGTCAGAGGTGGAGCTAGCATGGAACTTAACTCTGAAACTTCCACAAAGCTCATGGTTTGGTTTTTGTTCTTGTTCTAGCTCCACTTCTCACATCCTTTTCATTTCACTGTGTTCAGCCCCTAGGTTGGTTTTGTCCCCTTTGGTCTGCGTGGATCTTCCTTTCTTTCATTGGAGCTAGGACCGAGATGAGACTTAACTTTGAACTTTCACAATGTTCACATTTCGGTTCCCATTATTTTTTTGACTCCGCTTCCATCGAGTTGGATTTATTTTCATCCTTGCCTCCACCTATCTTCCTCTTGGTTCATGTTCCTATTTTGCCTCCGCTTCTACCTGTTTCTGGTTTTGCCTTCGCCTGGGTTTTTGCTTGACTTTCTAGAGTTGGATATTCTTTTGGACCAACTTAGTCTTTGATGATGTATTTTTCATTAATGAGGGTTGTTTGTCTACAGGTCGAATCGAGTGGGTTTGTGTTTTCATCAAAAAAGGGAACGAGTGTGCATTTTTCAAGGATATGGCAAGATTTTTGGGATCTGGGTACACTATTGCAGTTGAGGGAAAGTGGGGCTCGCATGTGCGATTCAATTCTTCTGCTCTAGGTTGATGGGGCATTGATGGCTAGCAAGTGTTATGTGATGGGCTCATCCTAGTTTGGCCTGATCTAGGTCATTTGATGGTGGCGCAAATTTGATCAATGGCATGTGTTCATGTTGGTTTTGTGCTTGTTATTTTTTGTGCGGGTTGAGCTTTGATGGTAGGTTTTTCTCAAGGTGTTGTACCCTATCTTTGTCTATCCCAGATCAATTTGATGTGGCCTCTTGTTGCATTCATGGTTGGACAATGAGTTATTGTGAGTTGTTGAGGAATTTTTGGTTGGTGGCCATGTGTTTTTGAAACCCTCGCTCTGGTTCATGTGGGTAGTTTTTCTATAAATTGGGCATTCTGCCTCTTTTGTAAGGGTTGGTCACCCCTTTGTTCTTTGGCCAGCTGTGATAGTAGATAGGATTTGTTTTACATCTTTGAGAAGAGATACTTGTTTTAGTTAATGTTAGGTTTAGATACAGTATTTATATAGTGATATGTTTAAGTTGATTTTACTAGATGAGGTTAATGAATCTTAGTCTATTTGTATGCTAGTGATTTTGTTGAAGCATGTGTTTCTTATTTGATGAGAATCAATAGAAGGAACCAAATTTCAAGATTATATCATTAAATCATCTATGGATGGAACTGTTACATGTCTATTGATCTATGATTTTAGCAATGAATGAAGATTTTGTTCTTTTTAAATCTTAAAAGTATTGTGATGTGTGATTGTGATGGTTAAACTAAGCACTGTAGATGTATGCAATAGTATGGATTGTTCTGTAAATTGCATCATGTTATGGTTTTCTTGATCTGTTAAAGGATCATTTATTGTTGGAATAATATGTCTGGATATTGGAGAGTTTTATCAATGTTTTACTGATTTATGCCTTGACCTATCTTTTTTCTGTTTATTTAATCCCCCCTTTTTTTCATTAGGTTTGGATTGATGAATCCATTGTTTCTTGCATTCCTTATAACCAAAAAAGGCCCCTTGAATATTACAGTTGCATGGATCAATTGAGTGACACTAGATAGTTGAGAACCAATTACCAGGACCTTGGGAGTTAGGCTACTATATGTTTTCTTTCTTTTTCAGGAGAAATAGAGTAGAAATATTTTTTTAACATTTTTTGTGTCATTTTCACCATTAATAGATTTGGCGCTAGAATGAGGACAGAAGGAACAAGCTAGCTCACATCGGTCATTCTCATTGGAAAAATATTGGAGGATTCTTAGATCCTCTACTAACCCTGAACTATTGATTCAACTTCAAACCTCAGTTAGACATAGACCTCAAACTCATGGATTTTTCATCCCACCATTGTCACCACCACTTACTCCACCTAGATTTCCACCTAATCCAACACCATCCCCAGTTTGACCAATATATCCATCAATTCAACCAGTATCACCACCACCCATGGCTTACTTTGTGAATAACCCCTCCCCACAAGGGACTGTCCCTGGTGGAATTCATGATCTACCAAAAAATCTAGAAAGGTTTTGCCCCAATTACATGCATGGAGAATCAAGAAGTGTTCAGGAACATATACAAGTATTCAAGGATGCCTGTACCCGTGCTCAAGTGGCTCACCAAGATTTGGTATGTAGATTGTTTCCTTATTGTTTGGGGACATGGAATACAACTGGTATCTAAATTTTCCCCAGGGATCTATTCTAAGTTGGGTAGATTTAAAAAATGCCTTTATTAATCAGGTTTAGGTCTATGTAGACCTATCCATCTTGTACCATCAATTTTCTACCATAAGGAAGGAACCTCATGAACCATTTCCACTATTCAACACTTGATTCCAAAGTATGTTCCACAGGTTACAAGACCCTTACTTAATAGATGAAAATATTTCCATTCTAACATATTTGAGGGTGTTGATCCCCTGATTGGCCTATTTTTATAGAGAGCCTATGGTCTCAATGAGATAGAATCCTTTTCAAAATTTTATCACCTAGCCATTAAACTGCAACAATAGATAAGTCTACAATTAGGAAGTTTAGGTGGGATCCTTCCCCCTATGAGTTATCAGATGTCTAGTCCACCATTTTTCAATATGATCCCAGGGATGTCTTCCTCCAATTAAAGACTTATTTATGAGTTACAAGCCTCACCTACCATTCCATTTTTCACTAGTTGTATTCAGGATTCTTCTCAACAACCTAAAAGCTACCAGCAGCAAGCGGGAGGGTCAACTCTTGTCCACTCTCCATGTGTAGGTCAGACTATAAAAAATGAATGCACTATTCAGCTAACCAATTAGGTGGAAACTCTCAAAAATACTAGCGCAAATGTCCAATGACATGGCACAACCTATACTTAACCCCCCATAGAACCAAAATTAGAATTACTAGAATCAAGTAGGTTATAACAACTAGGGTGGTTACTTTAATCAGAATGAAAACCAAAAAAGCAATAGGAACTTCTAGAATCAAAACTCCTCTAACCAAAATAATAAAAATCATAATAGAGGATACAATCAGAGGTCCAACAACAACAAATAGTGGAACATTGGACCCAACAACAAGGGAGTTCCCCATAATTATCAGTTTGGTGAAGATAAACTACACAATGCTAATGTTGCAAATCTCAATTTCATGACTAATTGGTGTAGACTCCATGATAATGTAGCACATTCTGAGATTAATTTCCCAGAAATGGAAAAAATGGTGAAGATTGCGCAAGATGATTATCACCCTCCACAAGGATATTCCCATCAAGATGGTGGATCAATAAGTACTTCTATGAACTATGATACCATTGAGGAACAATATAAATTTCCCATGTAGGGTAGATAATGAACTAGAGGAGGATGTGTATGATTCCTAAGCCTTCCAATCCAAGGGTGGTCACTTCCTAAGAAATCAGAATAAGGGCCCATTCAATACATCTGCACCCCCAAATAACATGGTCCCACCTAATCAAAATGTAGATAATAACCTGCCACCACCAAAGGGGCCTTTTGACTCTCATAACAAAGGTAATCCACCTTCTTTTCCTAAATATCAAGTTAGGAATGATTCAAATTTTTATTTCATTACATAGTTGTAGAGACAAAAGACATCATTTCCATTATTTGACATTATGAAGTGGTTCCCGGCTCAACGAGAGGTGATGAAAGCCCTGGAGGAGGTAGATCATTTAAAAGGAAAAGGTAAAGTGAATCTAGTGAAGCAGACAAATGCAACCACCCATGGAGGTAAGACCAATACCTCACCTTTTCTTTTGAGTTTAAGGATCTTTGGAAACAACCTACATAATTGTTTGTTGGACTCTAGAGCATTGGGTAATGTTATGCCCTTTTCAATTTGTAAAAAGTTAGGATTAAGTCCTGCCCAGACCAATAAGAAAGTGATTCAGTTGGACAAAATTGAGGTTAATGTGGTAGGGGAACTGAAAATTATGCATGTACAGGTTGGATTGGATCAAAGGATCTAGACTTACATAGATATGCAAGTGGTTGATATCCCAAAAACATATGGTATGCTCCTGATTCAAGAGCTAATGAAGAGTATTGGGGGGTACTTGTCTTTGGATTTCACTCACATGTGGCTGCCTTGGAAGGGAATAGACACAGAGATTAGGATTGAAAGTGAACCTACGCTCAAACACATGATTACTGAATATAATTATCCTAATGAAGTAGCATATTTTGAAACTGATGTAGGAGTTTACAAGTGAGAAGATTTCATGACCTTCTCAATCCTCAATCCCAATGATATATTGCCCCTAGAGCAGAGTGACCCAATGATCTCGGTCAAACAACAAGTTCTAATAAGAAAATTGCAAAAAGATAGGTTGGTACTAGGGGAGGAGATTGATTTGGGTAGTTTGTTGCTTCCTAACTGGTGTAGGATACATTATCACAACCATTATGAGTTGACATGCCAACCCTGCCTAGATGCCTTACAACATATAGGCCGACCTCAGCTGATTTTTGAAGATCAACCTCAAGTACTCACCAATAAATTTCTATTTGAAGCTAAGGATGCTACTATCCTCACTAGAACCAATATTTCTTAAGAGGAAGAGCCCTCAAAATTGGTGCAGACTCAGGTTCTTTTCTCTATGTTTCAAGAGGAGATTGAGGTGTCTCAACCTTTCTCCAATACACCTCTCTCAGATACTCTACCAATGCCTAAGGCATTGATGAAAATTCAATTGGATTACAACTTTATCCAAGAAGTTGTTCAGGAAGTGATTCTTGAACATGCTTTAAGTGTAGAAGATTATTGATTGAAGCCTACCCCTAATCACCTTCAACTCTTGATGCTTAACAATAGTCTAAGTTGCCACCTATCCAAAGCAAGCCATCTCCTATTATTAGAAAAAGGAAAGAGATCCCAGCTAAAGACCAATTGTGGAGTCTTAAATTTGATGCTTCCAAGTCCAAAGTAGGAAGTGGAGCAAGGATTGAACTAACTAGCCCAAAAGGAAAGAATTATTTTGCATCATATAGACTATAGATTGGTTGCACAAACAATGTGGCTAAATATGAAGCACTCACTTGTGAAATTATGTTTTCCAATCAAAAGAAGGTCATTTCTCTCATGGTAATGGTGGATTCAGAGGTAATTGTAAAGTAGGTACCCAACCAGTATACTTGTAGTAAAAAAAGATTGGTTGTGTACAAAAATATAATTTGGAACTTAATTGAAGACTTTGATGCTTTTGGGATCACTCAGATGCCCTTGATGTTGCTGCTAGCACTTGGAATATAAAAAAGATTCTAAGATGAAGAAATTTCTAGTTGAATTAATCTCAGTCCTAGCTGTACCGGATAATGCCCGATTTTGTTTAGGTTTTTAATGATGACCAACATATATTGGACTTTCTAGAAAGTTTGGATGTCTTTGAAGGGTAGATAATAGATGAATCTAAAAAAGATCAGGGAGATTGGGATCCTAAGAAAGGTGAGTCAGAAGGGATACTGGATCTGAAAATCAATAGTATTCCTAAGGGGATAGTGGCTTTGGAGAGAATATTTGTTTCTAACCCATGGGCTTGTCAAAGGGTACCCACAGGAAGTGATGGAGGGAAATATGAATCTGTCAATCTAACTCACTTAGGCCCTAAAATAAATGTCCTCATAGGGAAGACTTGTCCAGAATAAATCAAATGGAAAATAGTCAAAGTTTTGGAGTAGAACATTGCAGCCGTTGCTTGGGGTTATGATGAATTGAAGACCTTTGACACTTCGGTGATCACACATGCCATACCTCTTAAAGCAAAAGCCAAGCACTTTCATCAAAAGAAATGTCTAGAAAATGATTTGATTGAGCCTCTAATCTAGAAAGAGGTGCAAAACCTCCTATCCATGAGAATAATCTTTCCAATCAGACATTTTACATGGGTGGAAAATTTTGTTCCTATGTGCAAAAAGAATGGTGAAATCAGATTATGTGTTGATTTTAGGAATTTAAATAAGGCCTCTAACAAGGATAATTATCCATTGTCTTCTCTTAATGAGATACTGCAAATAGTCAATGGATCCCAGATGATGTCATTTCTAGATGGCTATTTTGGGTATAATCAGATCCTTGTCAATCATGAGGATAGAATGAAGACTTCCTTCACCACCAAGTGGGGCGAATTTCCCTATCGAAGGATGTCATTCAGCCTTATCAATGCTGGAGAAAACTTTCAATGTGCAATGGATGTAGCATTCAAGAATCTAATAGGTAAAAGAATCATTATCTATGTGGATGACTTAATTATTTTCTCAAAGAATCGGGAAGACCATGTTGCAAATTTGGAAAATGTTCTCAAAAGGTGCATAAGCTATGGTGTCTCCCTCAATCCAAAAAAGTGTGTGTTTGGAGTGTATGAATGGAAAATCTTAGGCCACATTATATTAGAAGAGGGGATATCTATAGATCCTAATAGGGTGGAGGCTATCTTGAAACTACTAAGGCTAGGAAGTAAGAAAGAAATGAGGTCCTTCTTCGGAAGGATTAATTTTTTCAGAAATTTTATAATAGGGTTTGCAAAAATATTCAAACCCCTTAATGAAATGATGAAGAAAGAGTCAAAAACCGAATAGAGCAATGAGGCCAAATTTTCTTTCTTCAGATCAAATAGTCAGTATATGAGGCACCTATTTTGACTAGCCCAGATTATCTAAAGCCTTTTTATATCTACTCTTCAACATCTCATCATTCATGTGCAGTTGTTTTAACATAATGAAAAGGTGAGGGAGAGGAAAGACCTATTGCCTTTATGAGCTCTCCATTTAATAATCCATAAGTTAGATACCCACCCCTGGAGAAACAAGACTTTGCATTAGTTTTAATTGTAAATAAATTTAGGCATTACATTCTTCGAAGTCAGGTAAGGGCCATAGTTCCCGATCCATCCGTGAAATCTCTCTTGATGCAAATAAAATTGGGAAAACAAAGAGGAAAGTGTATGGAAATTATGCAAGAGTTTGACTTGGAGATTCATCCAATGAATGTCATTAGAGGGCAAGGTTTATCAAAGGAAATGGTAGATGTAGAAAAGAATATTACATGTCAGCAGTACACTATCCAATAATTCACTAAGGATCCCTGGTACATAGACTTAATCTTCTTCCTCCTCAACAATAGATGTTTGGAAGGAATGAATGCTACTCAAAGGAGAGCTTTGAGGATGAAGAGTGCTCATTACATTCTTAAAGGGGGATCCATCTATAGAAGGAGCTTCCAAGGAATTTATCTACACTGTTTGGATTAGTAAGAGGCTAAGCATGCCATTTTTGAGTTTCACGGAATAAATGGTATGGGACATGGATCTGTTGATTCTTTGGCTCATCAAATTCTTAAATCGGGCTATTACTAGCCTTATGTATATCAGGATTCACACCAACATGTCAGGACATGTATGCTAGACCTCTACACCCATGGAAAGAAATCCAACAATGCTTTTGCAACGAGTGTATGAGGTAAGACCGTTTATTCAATGGGCACTTGACTTTGTGGGTGTTATTAATCAAAATTCTTTTGCAGGTCATAAATTTATCTTGACTGCAACTGACTACTATACAAGCTAGAATAAGGCTCAGCCATGCAAAAATAGCATCATAGAGGTGTTCATCAAAAATGTAATTGAGAACATCACCACCAAGTTTGGAGTTCCATTTTCCTTGGTATGTGATAATGGCCCTATTTTTCTTCATCTAAATTTATTCAATGGGCTTATGAGCATAAAATCATTTTGAAGTATTCATGTAATTACTATCCTCAGGGAAATGGAGTGGTTGAGTCCACAAATAAAAATTTGTTGGAATTAATAAGAAAATTATTAGAAAACAATCCTAGGGACTGACATACCCAGTTGATATTTTCCCTATTGGCAGATCAAACTTGAATCAAGGCTTCTCTAGGAAATTTTCCATTTAAGTTAGCCTACAACCAAGACCCGGTCTTCCTAATCCATTTGCAAATAGCTTTCCTTAAGTTTATGCAAGAATTTTATATAAGGGATGATAGGATTGAGGTCAGACTAACCACTTTCCTCAACATGGAAGAATAGAGAGATGCTTCTTTGCAGTAATTCTCTAAAAAATAGGTTGTTTTCAAACTCTGGTTTGACAAAAGGGCCAGGGTAAAAGCCTTTAGGATATCATATCTTATATTGTTATGGGATAAATATAGGGAGAAGAAGGTATATCACCAAAACTTTGATAGACTCTAGTTGGGTCCCTATCAAGTGGCTAAGATACTAGGCAAGAATTATTTTCACTTGAGTACCTTAATAGGAGAACCTATTCCATTGCCAGTTAATGGTGTGTTTCTCAAGCATTAATTTGGTTCATGAAAGGTATGATATTTTGGATGAATTTATTATACTGTATCATATGTAATTAGCTTTGGTTTTTCATTTTGTTTGGTCTTTGTTTTTGTTTTTTTTTTGTTCTTTGTTTTGTTCTTTTTCTTTCTCTTTGTTTATTTTTGCTTTGTCTTGTTTCATTGGGGATCTTCATTCCTATCCATTCAATGAATTAGGGGTTGTTATGAAAAGTATGCTACGACACTAGGAGAGAAATTTATTTAGGTATTTTCAAGTAACTTATGTTGAATAATTTCATTTTAAAACTCATGTCTTATGATCATTCTAATGTTGGTCTGAAAGGTTATTAAAGAATAGGTACATTGTAAATGTCTCATGAATTATGCTTGAAGTCTATCACAAAATAGATAAACATCTGCCCAAGTAAATACCTATTCATTTTGTGGTGGTTGTATCTTTTGTTCAAGTAAAAAAATTTGATGCCAAGATTGTCATGAAATCCATTGTAGTTCTCAACCCACATTTCAGATCAATTGCATCTTAGTATTGAGAAAGGTTCATAAATAATTCCCACAAGTAAGGCCTAAGTAAAGAAAAGAGAAGAGAAAGAAAATAAAATGGGCAATCTCAATATCTTGTGAGTAAAAAAAGTATCTCTATCAGAGCTATGGGTGTTTGTCTGGCAGTAGAGTAATTCTTTGAGAAAACTAGAGGTATCTCTGTCGGGGCTATGGACGCTTGCCTGGCAGTAGAGCAATGCCTAGGATTTCCTTACACGACATTTGAAGGACCTAACCCATGTACCTTGAATCTTAGGTATAGTTGTTCAGGAGTGGAGAAAGTGTCTATGAGGAAGGATACACCATATATGCACACTCAGATTCGGCATGGTTCATGAGCACATACATCTGAGATTCCAGCTCAATATTTTTCTACATATCTGATCTTATTCAAGTTAGCATGTTTCATTGGTTAAGTAGTTTTTGGGTGGCTAAAGTCTTTGAGGTCTTGAAAATGGATAAACCATTTTCCCAGCCAAGTCACCATTTTTTATTCCTTACATAACCACCCCATCTTTTGCCTTGGTCAAAATGGGTCCCCCCTTTTTGTTTTCTATCCCTGTTTATTTTTCAATAAATTTTGGAAGGTTTTCTTTCTTCCATCACTTTGTTTTCCTTTGTTCTCACGTAATCAAAACCAAAATGGAATCAAGTTTGGAACTTGTTTTCGGGATTCCATTCTGATCTTGGTCCCACTTTTTTTTTGCTTGTCTCTTTTTTCTATCTTTGTTGGAGTTGGTGCCGGCATGAAACTTGACTCTAAACTTCCAAAAAGTTCATGGTTCGATTCTCTTTCTCATCGTGCCTCTGCCTTCACCTTTGGGTTTATTCATTTGACCTTAAGGTGGGTTTTGGGTTTTACCTTTGTGTTGGGTTCCTGGTTGTTTCCTTTTTCTTTTGTTTTCCTTTGGTGTTCTTGTTGGGACCTAAGGGTTGGTTTCCTCCCTTAGGTTTTCCTTTTTTTCCTTGTTTCTTTCGATTCTGCTAGAGATAGAATCGGGATGGGACTGAACTCTAAACTTTCACAAAGTTCACAATTCAGTTCCCAATCTCATTCCGGCTCTGGCTCCACTTCCCGCTCTCTTGTTTTATTTTTTGTTTTGTTTGTTTTTGTCCTTAGGGTTGGTTTCATCCCTTAGGTTTTTCTTGGTTTTATTTTCTTTCAGTTTGTCAGAGGCAGAACTGAGATGGACCTAAAGTCTAAAATTCCACAAAGTTCATGGTTCAGTTGGGGATTCCCAGTCTAGTTCTGGCTCCACTTTCTGCGTCTTTTTTTGTTTCACTGTGTTCACCCCCAAGTTGGTTTTGTCCCTTTTGGTCTGCGTGGGTCTTCATTTCTTTTGTCGGAGCCAAGACTAGGATGGGACTTAAATTTCAACTTTCACAAATTTCATGGTTCGGTCCCATTCCTGTTTCGACTCCACTTCCACTGGGTTGGTTCTATTTTCATCCCCGCCTCTGCCTATTTTGGCTCTGCTTCCACATGTCTTCCTCTTGGTTCCTATTCCTTTTTTTTCTTTGCTTCCACCTATTTCTGGTTCCATCTCCACCCCAGTTTCTGCTTGAGTTTTTGGACTTTGATATTCTATTGGACCAACTTAGTTTTTGATGATGTATTGTTCATTAATGAGGGATCTTTGTCTATAGGTCGAATCGAGTGGGTTGTTGTTGTCATCAATGAAGGGATGGAGTGTGCATGTTTCAAGTATATGGTAGGATTTGTGTGATCTAGGTCCACTACTGCGACTGAGGGCAAGTGGGGCTCATTTGTGCAATTCCATTCTTCTACTCTAAGTTGATGGGGCATTGATGGCCAGCAAGAGGGTGATGGTCTCATCCTGGTTTGGCCCGATCTGGGTCATTTGATGGTGGCATGGATATGATCAATGACCCATGTTCATGCTGGTTCTATGAGTGTTACTATTTGCATGGGTGGAGCTTTGATGGCGGGTGTCGCTCAAGGTGATGTACCCTAGCTTTGTCTTTTTCAGATTGATCTGATGTGGTATCTTGTTGTATTCATGGTTGGACGATGAGTTATTGTGGGTTGTCGAGGTATTTTTGGTTGGTGGACATGCATTTTTGAAACCCTAGCTCTAGTCCACGTGGGCATTTGTTCTATAAATTGGGAATTATGCCTCTTTTGTAAGGGTTTGGAATTCTTTTGTTCTTAGACCACTAGTGATAGAAAATAGATTTTTTTTTACAACTTTGAGAAGAGATACTTTTTTCGTTAATGTTAGGTTTAGATACAGTCTTTATATAGTGATATGTTGGAGTTGAGTTTACTCGATGAGGTTAATGTATCTTAATCTGTATGTATTCCTATGAATTTGTTGAAGCATAAGTGTTTCTTATTTGACGAGAATCAATAGAAGTAACCAGATTTCAATATTATTTCATTAAATTGTCTATGGATGGAATTGTTACATGTCTATTGATCTATGATTTTAGCAATGAATGAAGAGTTTGTTCTTTTTAAATCTTAAAATTATTGTGATGAGTGACTGTCATGGTTAAACTAAGCACTGTAGATGTATGCAATAGTATGGATTATTATGTAAATTGTATCATGTTATGCTTTTCTTGATCTGTTAAAGGAGCATTCATTTTTGGAAGCATATGTCTAGATATTGGAGAGTTTTATCCATGTTTTACTAATTTATGCCTTGACCTATCTTTTTTTTGTTTATTTAAACCCTCCCCTTTTTTTCATTAGGTTTGGATTGATGAATATGTTGTTGCTTGCATTCCTTATAACCAACAAAGGCCCCTTGAATATAACAGTTGCATGAACCAATTGAGTGACACCAAAAAGTTGAGAACCAACTACCAGGACATTGGGAGTTAGGCTACTATATGTTGTCTTTCTTTTTCAAGAGAAATAGAGTAGAAACATTTTGTTTAATGTTGTTTGTGTCATTTTCACTATCAACACTACTCTTCTTTTTACTTCCCTCAACAAGCTCAAAATTACTATATTCATTGAAAAATTACAGGGCCTGTGTACCCCTACTATTATTTTACCTAGCACTTGTGCTTGTCCTTGGTAGAGTACCAACTGCAGGGCTTCTTCTTTCCTAGCCAATTTTGGCTACGGGGGTGCTCTTAGCTTGAGGTGCAAGGCCTCTTGTTCTCATTCATGCTCATTCTCATGTTGCAAGAAGTCTTTCTCTTGTTCTTGTTCATGTTGTAGGGATTCTTGCTGCACGAAGTCTACATTTTCCTACCATGTCTAGTTTTCAAATTCCTCAGAAATATTCGTAAGTTCTATCAATGCCATGCTTGCTGCTTCCTTAAATATGTCCTCCTTTTCATTCAAATTCTCCATTAGAGCTTCTATATCCTCTTGTGGATATTTTTTAGGTTTAAGGCTTCCCTCGAGAGATACCCCAATGACTAACCTAGATGATTTTGATTTTCTTAGAGGGTTTCTTCATTTTTCCTTTGTTGCGGGAGGAATAGTGTCAGCTTTTCATTTCCTAGAGCTTGGCACTTCCTTCTCTACCATTTGTTTTTTTCTTTGCCCTCCTTCAGTTTTGCCTCCCTCTTCTATTCCATTTTTTCATTAAGGTTCCAAGAGCAACCTCATCATCAAAATCAGGAGAGGAACCTTCTTTATCAAAATGCTTTGCCTCAAAATAAATAATTTCAATAGCTTTTGTGGTTGTAGGAAGGTTTCCACTAGGGCTTGCATCATAAGTTGAGGTACTAGCAATGGCCCCAATATTGCTTCTTCTCTTCCCAACCCAACGAGGTTGAGGCAAAGACCTAGGTTGCAAATACTCTGGTCTAATTTGATCAATTCTCAAAAATTCGTCCCAAGAAATATTTGACACATTGTGCAGAGATTTTTCAACTAACAATTTAATTAGGCAACGGTGGGAAATAGAATTGTCCCTACCTTTCTGAGTTTCTACTGCCATGATCAAAAGAAGGTTGTACAACATGTTGGGAACGTTCATTCTCCTTTTGTGCCTCATGTGGTTCAAAAGCTTAAAATGCACAAAATGCAAATTTTACTAGAGACCTTCACAAGTGATATACTTGACAACATAAATAGTTTCTTGCCTCCATAGCTCAGGCAATGAACTCCTTTTTGCTCCTTGTTTGTCTATGCTCAACAAAGGGTCACTGGGTTATGTAAATTTGGTCGTAGCCAGCCTGGCATCCTTGGTAGCAGGATAATTTTTTCCTTCAGCTAAAACCCTTGTAACTTCTAAAATTATTTCCTCTGTAGCTATGACTTCCAACCCTTTTAATATGCATTTCCCTTTGGACAATGTTTGAGCGAACTCTAATGCAAAACCTTCATCAAAACCATCTAGCTTTAAGAAATATTCTAGCCATCCATAGTTCCTAAGCTTAGCTAAGCAAGGCGCATCCTACAATAAGATGTCATGAACTATGGGTTCATTTCGAATCAACCCACCTCCCATTGTCTGCAATCAAATAGTTGATAAGTAGGATATTTCTTCCACAATGTGTCAAATTATGATATTGCTATCAAGATTCAACCATGTAGTTTTTGATTCAAACTCATTGACCCATGATTCATGAGTAGTGGTTCACAAGAACCTATCTCTCATAATAATGAATGGTCCACTTAGCACTCATTGCATCTAGGTGATGCTCACAGAGGTGAAGGATTGGTCCATCCTGGGAGGTCACTCATCCTAGTACTGATCCAGATCAAGCGCGCTTAACCACAAAGTTTACCCCAAGGTTAAGCCCACTTATCTTGCTACCCCAACTTTGTGGGCTTAACCTTGGGGGAAACTTCTTGGTTAAGCATGCTTGAGATGTAGTACTAGGATGGGTGATCTCCCAGGATAGACGAATGCTTCACCTCTGTGAGCATCACCTAGATGCAATGAGTGCTAAGTGGACCAATCATTGTCATGAGAGATGTGTTCTTGTGAACCACTACTCATGAATCATGGGTCAATGATTTTGACTCGAAAACTACATGGTTGAATCCTGATAGCAATATCATAAATCAAATAGTTACTCTACAAAAATTTCCTCTTGTAATTCTTGTATGGAAACCAAACTTCTTCTTCCTACAATTCTGCTAAACTCCAATGTTGGTGTCATTTTAATTTTACCTTTTGATAAAGATAGGAACAATTAAGGAAATAAGGGAGTAATAAATGAAGGTTCTGATAAGGAAAATGGCAGTGGAGGACTTGCATTTTGCACATACGAGCCATCATTTCAGAATTCAAATTGGCTTAATCACTTAAATCTTATTGACATGAGTAAGTATGGATAGACATGTGGACATGGCATTAACATTATCCCCCCCAACCTAAATTTTCACACGTGTCCTCACATATGAGGTGAAAGGATGATTTGACAAGGGCAGGAAATGTTGAAATGCTATGGCGAACCTCCTTATTAATTTACAAAAATTAAATAAATGCACTAGAAGATAATTAAGATATACAAATTAATATACACGTACCTAAATTCATGGAAGATATATTGCAAAGATCATGAAGAAAGTATTGGTCATTTTCAAGAAATATTCTAAGCAATTAATGAATGTGGAGTGGAATGAGATGGAGTGAAATGATGGAGGTGAGGTGGAAGAGAGAGAAAGGTTTAATGAATGGGTGGATGGGTGAAGAAGTGGACCCCCACAAAGTGGAAACCTTTATTATGACAAGTTACATACCTTAATTCGCTAGAGGAAGGGACACTAGGCCCACTTCCTTTGGTTGTAGGAAGTTCGGGTGTTGCATGCTTACTGAATTGTTGCAGGAACTCCTCCTTAGAATTTGTCTTGTGATATAGTATTAGGTGATGACCATTCACCAAGAACTCAAATATGATAGGATCAATGGTAGTAAGTTGAACAAATCCATTGGAAAATACTTCAATCACCTCATAATTTCCGAGCCATCTTGTCTGCAATTTTCCTGCATTATCTTGATATCTTGAGTAATAGAGCAGTGCCCAATCTCTAGACTAAAACTTCTTATCCTTAATGAATTTATCATGCCATCTTATTCGTTGATTTTGCACCACCTCTATGTGATTTAAGACTTCCTTCCTCATCTCATCCAAAGCATTTAGCTACATGATTCTATCTCTTTGTGCTTCAAAAATATCCATTCCCAATTCTACTACAGTTATGAGATTCTTATGTTCAAATTCAATGGGCACATGGCTGAATTTCCATGCATTTCAAACGGAGTGAATCCTGTAGTGGTTTTCTAGGTGGTTCTATAAGCCCAAACAAATTCTGGTAACCTACTTGCCCAATCCTTTTTATGGACAGCCATTGTTTTGGCCATAATGGCTTCGATTTATTTGTTAATTACCTCAACTTGGCCATTAGCCTAGGGGTGATAAGGAGTATAATTCATGTACCTAATGTTGTACCAATTGACCAGTCACTATCTCTCTTGGAACCCCATACCATGTGAAAATTTCCTCATACACAAATTCTGCAACCTTAGTATCTCTTGCATGCTTCATGGCCTTAACTTCTGTCCATTTAGTTACATAAATAGTTCATACTTTAATATAGGATTTACCTTTTGATGGAGGATCAATGGGTCCTACAAAATCCAATCCCCACTTATCAAATGGACTGATTACTACCTGAGGAAAAAGTAGCATCTCATCAAATTTGGTTGGCCGTCCCATCCTTTGGTATCTATCATACTTCCTTGTATATCTCCATTCATCCTTGTGAAGTGTTGGCTAGTAATATTCTTTGTTAAAAATATTCATTATTGTCCTCTTGGCTGAAAAATTTTCTCCACAAGTTTCATTATGGCATGCATGTAGAATATCAAATGTCCCATCTTCCCTCACACATCTCCTCATGACCTGGTCAAGTCTAGTGTAGAAAAAACATCCAACAATCCATGAGAAAGGGAAATATTTATCAATGAGAACTATCCTCTCTTTTGGAGAGAAGTGAGGAGGGACTCTTCTTATGACCAGAAAATTCACTATGTCAGCATACCAGGGTGTCTGCACACTAATGGAAAATAAGTGCTTATCGGGAAAATAATTATCTATGACTTGATTGTCTTCTGATGTGGTCATACTTGAAATAAAATCTTCAACAACATTGGCTTTCCCTGGTTTGTCCACAATGGTTATATCAAACTCCCACATCAACAATAACCATCTTGCTAGCCTTCCTGAAATCAGAGGTTTTTTCATAAGGTATCTAATGGTTGCATGATCGGTTTGCACAAAGATTTGGTAGCTGGATATGTAATGTCTGAATTTTTTTAAGGCATAGATCACTACTAACATTTCTTTTTCTATCACTATATAGTTGAATTCAACTCCTTGTAGATTTTTGCTGACAAATTAAATGGCATTTTCAATAGATCCTTCTTTATGTCCTATGATTACTCCTATAGCATATTTTGATGCATCAATATGGATGTGAAAAGGAAACTCCCAATTAGGTCCCTTGAGTAAAATATCATGAGTAAAATCTTCTTTCAACTTAGAAAATGCCTTGTCACAACCTTTTGTCCATTCGAACTCAACATCCTTAGTAAGGAGATTATATAATGGCATTGCCATTTTTCTAAAGTCTTTGATGAACCTCCTATAATACCCAACATGTCCTAAGAAAATCCTCACATATTTTTGTTTTGCAAGAATAGGTAGATTGGTAATTACCTCAACCTTTGTAGGATCTACTTGAATTCCTTTGTGAGCAATGTAGTGGCTAGAAACTACACCTTACTGCATCATCATGAAGCACTTCTCACTATTTAAAGATAGATTGTGATCTACACATCTCTATAGGAATATTGTAATATTTTCTAGTGTTTCATTGAAATCAGCACCATAAGTAGTGAAATCATCCATATAAATCTCCATGCAATCATGAGAAATGTCTAAAAATATGCTACTAACTACCCTCTGAAAATTTGTTGGTGCATTGCATAAGCCAAATGGACTTGTATTGAGTAGGCACAGGGTCCCCATGGATAGGTAAAGGTGGTTTTCTCTTGGTCCTCTGGTGCAATTTGGATATGGTTATAGCCACTAAATCCATCAAGAAAAGAAAAGTATTGTTTTCTTGCAAGTGAGTCCACAACTTGATCTATGAATGGCAAGGGAAAATGGTCTTTTTTGGTCGAAAATTTGAGTTCCCCGTAATCAATACAAACTCACCACTTCCCTGTAAGCAATTTTTGTAGTTCTCCTTTTATAATTTCTCTCAATGCAAGGCTAATTCTTCTTTGTGGTTGTCTTACTGGTGTACAATCATCTCTTATATATATCTTGTGAGTGAAAATTTTATGATCCAATCCCTTCATATCATGATAATCCCATGAAAATGTATTTTTGTGGATCCTCAACAAGTTTTCCAATGAAATTTTTTTTTCTTCACTCAATTTACTGTTGATATTCAGATACTTTCCTTCTGAAACTTGCACTTGTGTAGTTAACTCAACCATAAATACTTCACTAATGCTTGGTACTTTGAGTTCATGTGACAATAATGTTTGGAACATACCTATTGTTGTAGGAATATTGGTTGTAGGAAAGGTGTTTGTAGGAAGAATGGTTGCAGGAAGAGTGTGCATGAGTCTTCACTGCATTGCCAGAATCAGAGGATGATGCTTCTTCTACCATATAATGCTACTGAATTATGTTAGACAATACGTCATCTTCATCTTGAAGCTACAGGAAAGGACCTTTTCCTAACATCATAAGTTGCACCATAGAATTAATGTCCTCAACCTCTTCACCAACATGTGGCCATATCGAATAATCCTTATCATAGGATGGCTAAGCAGGAGGGTAGAGAACAATATTTTGGTGCTCTTTCCATATGAAATTATCATATCTCCTATCTGAAATTCAATATAAGCTTTTTTTGTTGCTAACCATGGTCTTCATAGAATAATGGGGTACCCACCTACTGTGGCTTTGGGAGAAAGAATCATAAAATCTATTGGGTACTCCCAAGAGTATAGATTTACCACTAGATCTTCCACTATACCATTAGGCTTAATAGTAGAACTATCAACAAGTTGCAGGACAGTAGGATTAGGTCAAATACTTATAATATTTAGTTGTTGTAGGATGTCCTTGGTCATAACATTTATTTTTTCTCTCAAATCAATCAGAGCATTCTTTATTTGCATCCCATTTATAAAAACTCCTACCATAGGAATCCCTAGGTCATTGTACTTGGGAACAGTCACTTTCCCAAGCATAATGTGAGCAAGTTGTCCCACCACATGAGCTATAGTGGGTTATTTCTTCTTCTTTCCCAACTTCTTAAGGAATGGTTCCTTGATTGCTTTGCCATATATGGGAACATCTTTGATGGCCTGAAATAGAGGTATCTGGACACATATATGTTTCAGCTGATCTAGAATTTCAAAAGTTGTTTCATCCTTTTCTTCCTTTTGTTTCACAGTTTTCGACCTCTGGGGAAATGGTGGTTTAGGATTAGTCTGCTTGGTTGGGACTAGTTTAGAATTTTTAGGCTAAACAAGGACATTCAGAGGCTCCTCTTCTTCCATAGGAAGCATAGTGATAATAGGTGTGGAAGGATTTGGAAAAGTGGTTCTTGAATGAAAAAAATGTCACTTACACTCAAAGCATATGCAAGGAGTTGATGTGGATCAGCATAGTATATTAGATGTCGTGGTTTATTATTTGGGTTAGGTGGAAGATGGGCTGGTAGTTGAGTAGGTTTAGGCACATTTGAAATTTAATTAGAAGGAGGAATGTCAATTATTGGTTGACTGGTCTGGCCATTGTTGTCCTCACCTCCATTGAGATGTTTGTTCCTGATTTCCTGGGGGTGGTTGTCAATTTCCTTGAAACTATTGCCAATTCCCCTGAGGTTGTTGCCACTGGGGTGGTTATTTTTCCAAGAATTTGGAGGGTTACTCTAAGATTGTGGTGGATATCCTCCATTATTAGATGGATATGAGGGTTTCCATTGATTACTAGATGAATAAGAATTAAAATATGGCCAAACAAAAGATAGTGGATTTGGTGGAATACCATGTCTTGGAGCCCATGGCCTCCTTTGTGCAACATAGTTGACTTGATCTTCATCACTCTAGATTAGTTTGAACTTAGGTTCCATCTCCTTGCTATCAATATTAGCTATCATCTTTCATTTGTAGTCCTTCTTCTTTTGTCTTTGCCTCCTCTTGTTTCTTCTTTGCATGAAGTGAATCTAGCTAAGTAGCCAAAAACTTTATGATGTCTTGCTTGAAATCTTCCAGTAAGTGAGTAATCTCCATCCTTGAAACTCCACTAAAAGATGAATTACCCATAGAAGATTGGTAATCTCTCCCTTTCTTTGAGACTGCCCTAGAATAATTCTGACATATTTTCTTGATATCCTCCCAAGGAACTTGTGTGATATCTCCTCCTCCCATCAGGTCCAAGGAAACATGTTAGTTGTCATTAATTCCTCTCAAGAAAATTAGCTTCTACGATTCTTCATTGAGTGTATGGTGTGGAGATTATTGTAGAAAAAACAAAAACCTTCAAATGAAATCCTTTAGGATGTCATCTTCCTTTTTCTACATTTTGAAAATGTAATCTTGTCTCATGTCATTGCCCCTACAATGCTCTTTCTATTTCTCAAGGAATTTTGTCTTCATGTCCTCCCAAGTCTCCATAGTATCTTTTCGTAGGCTCATGAATCATCTTAATAAAAATTGTTTCAAGGTGGCAGTGAATAGCTTAAGCCTATGGATATCAATGGTGTATTCATAAATTCTGCAGAGGCTATCAAACGCAAATGAGAATGTGTCAGGATCTTTTGTGACAAGCCCATAGAACTTAGGAATAACTGAAGTAGGAATATTTTTGAGGTTATCTACTTCATTTTGATGACAAATGGGGAAAGTAAAATCTATTTGATTAGCTCTATTAGTTCTATTTCCATTTTCATCACCCATGCCTACTTGATGAGATTCCAAAGCAAGGGTTCTTCAACCAGATTTTTATCTTCAAGGGAAACTTCAAAACTGGTTTGATTAGGAAATGTATTAGAAAAGGGGTATGGATCTTCTTCTTCTCTGCTTATGGATAGATTCTAGTACTCAATTAACTAGAATAGATTAGGATTGTTAGGAAGGAATCTCCCATGAGAATCTCTTCTTCTTCCTCTATGCATATGGTATCAACTCACTATCAGCTAGCTCACTCAAAAAATTGGAAAAATAATAGGGGCCTCATAACTCTTCTAATGAGGGGTATACTAAGAACAAATTTCAAAAATACTACAATAAGAAAACTATCAATGAATCCAAAGAACTACCTATTTTGACACCACCCCTAGAAACGGCGCCAAAATGTTGGCCTCCTACAATGATTCAACAACTAAGCCTTTATAGTTGTGATTCAGATATTGGACATTTAACTTGAATAGTATCCCAATCATCATGAAGGTGCAAAAAACTGTCAACCTAGGGAATTAAACTTGAAATGGGTCAGCAATGCATGTGCACTAGGAATCTAAAATAGCCATAACTATCCTAGAACTAAGAGAAACACAATGTTGAAAGTAAATTTCTTGGACGGAAATAACATAAATGTTGAACATCCACCAATAACTAGACCAAACTGAAACACATGACAAAAATGAAAATTTGAGCAACAAATAGGAAACTAATTTGTCTGCTTTGGTTGTAGGAATAGTCACAAAATAGAATTCTAGTAGTTACAGGAATAGTCATTGCAAGATTCTTAACTATTTACTGAACAAAAAAATACTAACTAAGCTAAAGGATGGAATACTTACCAAGTGGACCCCCTTTGATAAGTTTTCCCTAAGACTAAGGTAAACTCAAATGCATGAAATCACAACTTCATTTCATTTATGGAAAAAATGAGTACAATTGATAAACATGACTCTATTATTGAAAAGCTTAAAATTTTGAGTATAGCAAATCAACATTCTTTTACTAGAAAAAGAGAGAGAGCCCAAAAGAACATCAGAGCCTTTTTTATCCAACCACCCAAAAAGGCAGTCAACTCCAGCAAACACAAATGATTCCACATTAGGGAAAGTACATAAGAGAGAAGGGGCGACTATGCATGCACAAAACCTGTCAGGCACAATTTCCTTAACTTGGATCTGGCACAACCATAACACCTGTGCATGTTCAACAAAATTTAAGATCATTGCAAGGAAATTACAATCTGGTGCATGAGGACTCTATAGCTGCCAAGAGTCTTCAATGACCACCTTGTTGATCGATATAACACACGTCTAGCTAGCGGAATGTTCCTAATTGTAGGCCTCAAATTATTTGCATGGAAACATTAGTGTGCACAACAACTACATATCCATAATCATCTCAAAGTGATATTCATTAATCACATGTAATATTAACACAAATAGTCCACATAGCATATCAATATCATGTGAAAGCTTATGAAAATAGATTTATGTCTAAGATCTATTGTTTAAGGAAATATTATGAAAAAGATAACCTCCCAAGCACCAAAGTCTTAAGTTATTGTAGGAAATGGAAAACAAACCCATCAATAATTAAACCATAAACTAGACTCATCATATGGATGATCAATTCACGACAACTTGATTTGTTTTTATACCGTCTTCAACCTTAGAAACATTCACCAAGGTTGGCTATACAATTTCAAATTATAAGTTCAAATTAGGTCAACTACTCAACATTCCTTTGGTGGATAAGAATGTGAGAGGACCAAAGAAATACTTAATTTAGGACCCAAAGAAAATCTTGTATCATGCACATTCTTTCTCAAATCGATGCAAAAGTTTAATGTAATGTGCAAACACCAGGTCAGACAAACCTAATGAAAAAACCAATGATCTTTGAAGTACACTAATCTCCAGAAAGATAATCACATGTGAGTTGATCAGCATGCTTCACCAGATATTTCACAATCTTTGAGAATAATTCAGATAAATCCACAACAAATTCAACAAACTTTATTCATAAAGAAATCTTCACCTGTCTAATTGGAACAAGAAACAAAAAAACAAGAGCTCTAGAGAAGGTCTTCTAGAGTGCCAAACCATAATAAAATGTGTCATAACTCAAAGACCACTAGAAAGAGTGATCTCCCAGATTTTCAAGATTTGAAACCACATATCAGAAGAATATGGAGCCAAAAAAATTCTCCCAGTCCATAACCAGATAACTTTGACAAACCAGTTCACACACCGGTGAACGCAACTTTTACTTTCCATCTTCACAAAATGTAAAACTCAAAATATACGATCCATTGAAGCTCATGAACACACCTACATATCTGCATAGGCATAGTATCAACATAGAATAAATGTTGACCACAATATTAGAGCACACTCAAAACATACTTCAACATTTCTTTCATTATTTCTCAATTTTTCTCAAAAAGAACTTGGCAAAAACATAAATACCACTTCATAAATATAGATCCATGTATGCTAAGTGTGTGTTAGAGAATTTTGACTAATTAAATAGAAAATTAACACACCAAGGAGACATTATATTAAAGAAAACTAATCTAGAAAGCATAAACGCAAACTCTAAAACAGTAGCTTCTTCAAATTTGTCCCATTGTCCTCTATCTCTTAGGAATTTGATTAAAGATGTTGGCTCTTAGTTTTACAAACAACAACTTTGTTGAAATGATCACTTAAGAGAATGAGATTTAATGAAAGTGCATATGCATAACTAAAATATTAAATTATGAAATTGAAATGCTATGATGCTAAAATGCTTGATAAAACTAAAATGCGACTATAATAACTATGTATGGAAATCTAGAATTTGAGGTCCTTTTCAACTCACAAGAGGGTTGTATTTATAGATTTTTGAAGGCAAGAATCTCATTAGCTAGGATCAACGGTTGAGTTCAAACCTATTAAAATGAACGGTGAGAGATCGAGAATTTGAAAAGAAGATGGAAGTTTAAGAGACAGATGGAAAATGAAGAGACAAATGAAAGACATGTCCATAATTAAAAATAGGTAATATTTAATTATGTGTGGGAAATGAAAAGCTTTTAATTAAATATTGAAAATATTTAATCATGTGAGAAGAGTGAAGAATTTAGAAAGTGTTTTTATTAAATATTGAAAATATTTAATTAAATGTGAAATGAAGAATATCATTTAAATTTAGAATTTAAATTTGTGATAATTAATATAAATAAATTGTGAAATCTATTTAATTAATTAAAAGGAAGATAGCATTAATTAAATAAACTTATTTATTTAATTAAACTAGAAGAATTGGAAAAATGAACAATATAAATAAATAATTAAATTTATTTATATGTAGATGACTTAAGAATATTAATTAAATAATTCATATTTAATTAATTAACAGGTTTGATTAACCATGACCATTTTTAGATGTGTACATTTTGCCCCTCTTTGAAGTGATATGTTTTACGCATTGCTTCAAAGAATTTTGCCCCAGATTTTTAGAAATTAAGAATGCTATATGCCTCCTCGAGAGATAAATCACATGATAAAAGAATTGGCATGATTTTTGGAGGAGAATTCATGATTTAGCTCTCGAAATAATGCTTTGTCTTAGCAAAAAAATAAATATTTTCACACTTTTACCCCCTTAAAAGGTGGAAATGGTGAAAATTCATTGTCATTTGAATAGTAACCTTTGGTAAATTTTAGAGCTCTGAGAGAAACATTCATGATGTCGATCCATTATGAGCGCCATAGATTCAAGCGAGCCTGCCGGTATTAGAGACTAGCTACGTACGAACCTCTGATAAGTCGACCTTATCCTCTCTATAATTTTTTTTGATGATTTTACGCATTTTTTGTAATTTTTCAATTTTTAGCATCCCGGTTTCATGCATACAAGTCATAGTTAAGCGCATACGGTAGATAAAGTCATGCATCTAGGGAAACACATAGATGTGAAACAGTTACGCATAGAGTAGAATGGTGCATAGGGTACCTATAATAGCACATACATAAATGTTTCCCAACGTAGGATGCTAGATTGGCGCATAGGGTGAAATAGCGCATAGGATGACTGTTATAACGTGTTTACGTGATAGAATAGCACATAAATGAAACAGCGCATAGAAAATCTATCTTGGCGCATATAGTAGATAGAGTCATGCATTGATAGAGTTGTGCATGGCAGCTCTGTTTTAGCGCATCTGGGGTTAAATTTGCGCATATAGGGTTTAGCACATTAATGGCCTGTTTTGGAACATCCAGGGATTTTTCCCGAATTTGAATTTTTTTATTTTTTATTTTTTGATAAAGTGCTTGATGAGTGTTGCTATATTAGACAACTAATTTTATGCTTTTGAATATAATCAATGATAGAGTAGCTTGATTTGATAAATTTTTCTTCGTGCTTGAAGAACAAATAGGTCTGATAAATTTGCTTCCATGCGATATGAAAACAAATAGTAATGATAGATTTACTTTCCCGATTGAAAATCAAATAGATAGATATTGAGTCACGTTGATCGTAAAATTTGTTTCCATGCAATATGAAAAACAAATAGTAATGATAGATAAATTTACTTCTATGTGATATGTAAAGCAAATAGAAATTGATTGAACTTGCTTGATGTATTGATTGATTGATGATATCCATTGTTGCTTGATTTGCATAATTGCTTGATGATGTTGGAAAGGAGGAATTTAACCTCCTCCAGATCAGAGAGAGATTTCCTCAGACATGGGAGATGATTCCTCGACTATCTCATGAGGATTTAGGAGTTATAGACCAGTGTGGTTTGAGAGCTCTATTGAGTATCCCACAATATCGGGTCAACAAAGCACTACTGACTGCTTTTCGCTAAGAGGTGGCACAATGAGCATAACACCTTCCATTTATCGACATGAGAGATTACAGTGACACCAGAGCATGTATACAGGATTTTGGGTATTCCTGTAGTTGGAGAGCTTGTGATTTATGATCACAAGGAGATCTGAGGGACTGATGCTTTGAGACGAGTCTTCCAAGATCCTTATGTCTTTGGATATGAGCTTCCCTAGAAGGAGATGGTGGAGAGATATGCCCCACTACCTTCGATTTTAGCAAGTATGATTAGTGGCTTCCTTTGTCCTAATCATAGGGCAAAGGGATTATAAGTTGGTCGGGGTAGGCCTCTGGAAGATATGCTTCTCCATGGGACCATATATGCATGGGGCTCATGTATACTTGCCCATCTGTACCATGATCTTCATTAGGTTGTGTATACAGATGGGAAGAGTCTCTCTTGCAAAGTTACTCTACTACAGATATTCACATGGGAGAATTTTGCCATCACATGTCCCATTGTTCAGAGGGATCATCCTCTTGGGTTCCCATACATCTATGCATACACAGGGCCACTTGTCCAACCAAGGCTAGGAAAGTTGGAGTATTGGCGGTGCATGCTAGATGATCTAGATATAGTTATCTAGAGACCTTATGTAGATTGTGATCCATGGGAGACAGATGATTTAGAGTTGCCCTATGTTATGAGATCCTGATACCTGATTGGGAAGACTCCTTATATTATTGAGTGGTTTCTAGTGATGAGAGTCTTGAGGCAGCTTGGGCTAGTTCAGATGATGCCATAGGGTATGGTACATTATGCCAGATGTTGAGAGGATGTACTAGAGTGGGGTCTTATTATTACCATTGAGGTGGCCTGAGCAGAGTATTTTGAGTTATATCCAGCTTAGTGGGCCATGCATCCAAAGGTTACAGTTGTAGGGATGATGAATGAGTATGCGGAATTCTTTTACACACATCCCTTCCTGAGGTTTACCAGTCCAAAAGAGCCTACCCAATTGATGGGAGGACCAGTGATTTAGCGAGGGTAAGGGCAGGCATAGGCAGCAGTAGGAAAGCCAGTAGGAGAGGCTCCGGCAGGGGCAGAGGATGTTGCGGCCATGGACATTGATGAGGGAGGATATGAGGAGGATGATTCGAGAAGCGAGGAGGATAGCAGTGATGATAGCGGAGGTGACAGAGGTGGCGGGGGTGGAGGACAGAGATATTTCCTTGATGTGCCCTGCAGGATGAGGCCATGGACCTTGAGAGTAGTGGACCAGCCGAGTACTTTTGCTCCACAGATTGTCATCAAGGCTCCTTCATAGGGACAGATGGATGCTTTGCAGGTTCAAACTTTGTAGAGTCAGTTAGCATAGGCTTAGGGGACGATCAGTTAGCTACAGGAACATATTGCAGAACCACCACCTCCTGATCCATAGATAGCACAACTTATGGCCGAGAGGAACAACTTTAGAGAGAGATGTGTATAGGCCGAGGGAGTAGCCGAGAGACTTCTCAGGTCAGTGGAGAGCATCTCAATTGGAGAGGTTGTTGTAGAGGGACTAGAGACTGCTCGAGAGGCTGAATATTATCAGATGAGATACTTCAAGGCAGTACCACCTAAGAGGAGGATTGCCTTTACACAGTCAGGTACTCAGTCTCAGACCCATTCTCACAGCCATTTCAGGAGTGCCACCAGGAGTGTGGGTTAGCCATCCAGGTGAGAGATCGGAGCTTCTGGGAGTAGAGATCCATTGAGACCTACTACCTCAGGAGGAAGTAGTAGCCATGTGCCCTGGCCAGATGCCCCTTAGTGATGGACATTTTGTACACATTTATGCCATTATATTTTATATATCCTTTTGAAACATTTGATATCCTTGTATCTCTCAACATTTGTTTTGATGAGATTTATGAGATGCAGTGGTGATTTGATTATGTATGATTTATGCTCATGTGATGGATGCATGTTTATTTCTATATGCTATGTTATGTATGATTTTTGTGATGTATGATGATGCAAATGATGATGTAAATGATTTTCTTTCTTTTTACTTCATGTATGATAATGCAAGATGAAATGATTCTAATATGATGAAAATGATGCAATTTTGATAAATGATTTTTTTATAATAAATGCAAGATGTAAGATGTAATAAAATGATTTGAATGATGTGAAAATGATATGATGTAATGATTAAAATAGAAATGGATAAATGATGTGATTTCTTAATGATATGACCTAAATGGATGCAAGCTTACTATGAATGTTTATGTATGTGACATGATGTGTATGCAAGTGGAAATGTCAATGTAATGAAGTGATAATATGAAATGAATGAATTATGCACTTAATATGAATATGATGAAATGATGATGCATGACTAATGATAATGAAATGAGATGCAACAAATGTCCAGTCATACTCAACCATTGTCTAAAAGGATATTAAAAAATGTGGCCAACCCTCAAAAATCTATTTAAAAATCCCTCAAAATGCAAATGAACTTATGCAGTCCTAAAATGTAATAATGAATTATACAATCCTAAATGCAATAATGAACCATTCTCCTTCTTGTCATTTCATGTTGTGTTTAGTTTTCATCTTTAACCCTTTTGATATGTTGAAAGTTAGTATAAGCATCAAAGGGTATGTTATCACCAGTGATGACCTGAGTACCACTTTCATAATTTTTGATGTAGCAAGTTAATACAAGCATCAAGGTATAATTGAACCAAGATGACCTAAGTATTGCTTGCATAAACAGACAAAAGTTAATCATTTTCCTATGCAAATTCTGAAAATGTCATCAATGATATGTTGTAGAGCATGTCTCATGACCAATTTGCACAATACTAATGATTAGCTTACAGACAACAAGCAAAGAAAAATCATACTTCTTCCTTGTGATTCTACTTCAATACATCATTGAACCACTCCAAAGATATGATGTCATCAAATATCATAACAACAATTGTAACTTATGCTTTTAAGTTTGTCATTCATTTTATTCAGATTAAGATCATCCAATTTGTTTTAATCATCTAAGCTCACTTTAATTGAACAAGATTGTTGCTTCTAATATTCTAATTGTAGACACATGTTGTCATTTTTCCTACTAGAAAATCTCGAAGAAGCGAACTACCCCCTAGTGACCTTGTACTTTGACTCCTTCTAGACACAACTATTATGATGGATGACCCTCGAATCATCAAGCCATGATCAAATCCTTGTCACTCCAAGGAGATGATGCGATGCGAATGTGATGGCGAGGTGTGTGTGTGATATTGATGATAAGATGGATATGTAGAATGAATCCTTATAAATGAGAGAGCCAAATAAAATCTCAAACAATGCCCGTTTGCCAAGTTTTCATCAAGGCAATGTTTTTGATTTTTTTGATTTTCAGGACTTTTTATATTGTTTTTGATATTTTCTCAGGTGTAGAACCTCTTTAGATGAATGTTGTTGGTTGGATCTTCAAAAAAGTCCCCTTCTACTATTGATAACTGATATGCCCCCAATCCATATGCTGCAATGATAACGAATGGGCCCAACCAATTAGGTTTGAACTTGCCTTTCTTTTCCTGATCCTATTGATTTCGAGGGTTTTCTCTGAGAACCAAATCACCTACCTAAAAATTTTGTGGTTTGAATCTGTGATTGTAGCTACAGGACATAACTTGTTGATATCCCCTCAGGTGATTATTTGTCATTTGATGCCTTTCATCAAGTAGTTCTAGCTCTTGCAATCTTGATACTCGATAATCTTCATCATTGATTAACCCTTTGAGTCATACTCGAAGTGAATGAATCTCAAATTCTAGTGGTAGAATAGATTTTGCTCCATAGACCAAAGCATAAGGAGTAGCTCCTGTCGGTGTGCGAATACTTGTTTTGTATGCCCATAATGTTGGATTCAATTGGACATGCCAATCATGACCGACTTCATTCACTGTTTTCTTCAAAATCTTGAGGATTGTTTTATTTGAAGCTTCTACTTGACCATTCCCTTGTGGATAGTAGGGTGTAGAAAATATATGTTGGATGTGAAATCTTTCACATAGCTCATCTACATCCTGATTTTTAAGGGGTCTTCCATTGTCTGTGATAATGGAGTTGGGAATACCGTATCGACAGATGATATAGTTCAATATAAATGAAGAGATTTGTTTACCAGTAATAGTTGTCAAGGGAACAACCTGAATCCATTTAGTGAAATATTCAGTGGCTGTAATGATAAATTTATGTCCATTTGAAGAGGATGGGTGTATCTTGCCAACCAAGTCCAATCCCCACTAAGCAAAAGGCCATGTTGTGGTGAAAGGTTGTAATTCTTGAGCAGGAGCGTGAATGAGATTCCCATGAATCTAAAATTTTGCACATTTCTTCACAAAGATAAATGATTCATTTTTCATGGTCGGCCAGTAATATCCTAATCTTACAAGTTTCTTTGCTAAGGTTAGTCCACTTGAATGTGTCCCACAAATTCCACCATGTACTTCTTGTAAGGCATTTTTTGATTCATCATGTTCAAGAAATCTAAGGAGGGTACCATCCAAACCACGTTGGTATAAGACGTTAGCAATTAAGGTGTAATGGGATGATTGACGAATGAAATTTCTTTTCTGATTCCTAGACAAGCCTAAGGGTAAAGTAGTATCTTTTAGGTAAGTGTAAATTTGGCCATATAAGGGAGAGTAAGAAATCGTCAGATGGCAAATGATTTGAGTCATGGGTGGGAGAAAACAATTGTTCCACCAGGAAATCATACCATTTTTTATTCTCTGTCAACTGGAGTAGAGAGGCGATTGTAGCCATAGCGTCTGCTGCTTTATTATCAATGCGCGAAATCTGTATGAACTTGATATTAACAAAGTATTTCTTGAGATCTTCCACTATTCTTTTGTAAGGTATCAAATTCTCATCTTTAGTGTGATATTTGTCATTGATTTGATTTATAACAAGTTGTGAATCACCAAAAACTTGAAGTTCTACGATTTTCCAATCTACCGCAATTCTTGTGTCGATTATCAATGCCTCATACTCAGCTATGTTGTTTGTGCAGGGAAACATTAGCCGATAAGATTTTGGGATTTTATGTCCTTGAGGTGTAATAAAAATAATTCATGCTCCTGAACCATGTTAAGTGTAAGAACCATCAAAGTAGAGTGACAACAATTACTAGATATCTGTCATGAATACATCGACATCAGGAAAATCAACATGTATTGGGTATTCTGCTGGTATTGGTGCTTCTACTAATTGATTTGCAATTACTTGTCCCTTTATAGCTTTTCGATCCACATAATGAATGTCAAATTTTCTCAGGATCATAACCCATTTAACCAATCTACCAGTTAAGGTTGCCTTACTTAGAAGATATTTGAGTGGGTCAATCTTAGCCACAAGCTTTACTGTATGAGTTAGCATGTAGTTTCATAACTTTGGAGAAGTGAACACCACTGCTAAACAAGATTTTTCAATGAAGGTATAATTTAGACCATGAATTGTTAGGGTTCGGCTAATGTAATAAATGGCTCATTATTTTCTTGAGTTGTCTTCTTGTGCCAATAATGCTCCTAAAGACACTTTTGTGGCAGCAATATATAATATGAGAGGCACACTTTGTACTGGTGGAATCAACACTGGTGGATTCATGAGATACTACTTTATCTGATCAAATGTTGCTTCGCATTTTTCCTCCCACTTCAAAAGAATATTCTTGTGTAAGAGATGTGTAAATAGTAAACTTTTATCCACTAGTTGAGCAATGAATCTTTGAATGGATTGTAACCATCCCTATAAAGAGCATAGTTGACTAATGTTCCTTGGTGGTGGCATATCAAGAATTGCTTGTACCTTAGCTGGATCCACTTCAATTCCCTTTTTTGACACAATGTATCCTAATAACTTTCCATATTTCACTCCAAAGACACATTTCTTTGGATTAAGTCTGACTTTGAATTGTTTCATTCTTTTTCAAATTTTAGATAAGATATCGATGTGTCCTTCTCTAGTGTTAGACTTGGCAAGAAGATCATCAAAATAATCCTCCATGAATGTATGCATCATATCATTAAAATTTGTTGTCATTGCTCATTGGTATGTAGCTCTTGCATTTTTCAATCCAAATGGCATTACGTTCTAGCAATAGGTACCCCAAGGACATGTGAATGTTGTTTTATCCTGATCTTCTGGTGCAATCTTTATCTAGTTGTATCCTGAAAATCCATCCATTAATGAGTACATTGCATGTCCAATAGTTAAATCAACAATCATATCAATGTTTGGTAAAGGGAAGTCATCTTTAGGACATGCTTTGTTCAAATCCCTAAAATTTGTACAAATTATAATCCTTTCATTTGGCTTTGAAATAGGAATGATATTGGAGATCCATTCCACATAGTCCATGGACTAGATGAATCCAATGTCTAAAAGTTTCTTTAAATCCTCTTTAACCAATAATTCCACATGTGGATGCATTTTTCTGAGTTTCTGTTTTACAGGCTTTGCCCCCGATGTAATAGATAGATGATGCATGATGAGATCTGGATCCAATCCAGGCATATCGACCTAGGACCATGCAAAACTGATTTGATTATCTTTGAGAAATTTTGTGAATCTAGGTACTTCTTCATCTGTTAGAGATGTGTAATGACCTAAAATATCCTGCAAACATCAACAAACCATTAGTTGTACCTGCAAGTTAATATAAATCAAATGATGGAATACAAATAGAGAATAAAAAGAAAAGAAAGGAATTAGATAGATCTCACCCATGTATTCTCTCCTCCATGCTTCACTTCCATTATACCTTCTTGAGATTGTTGTAATAATATGATGCCCTCAGATTTGTGAGCAATCCTATAATGTCTAGCCTTAGCAAATGCTTTTGAAGGATTTGAAATCTAAACTATTGCAATGTAGAATGTTACTCCTATTATGCAAATAGTAAAACAAGTAAAAGCCTAGAATGATGAAATGCCTATAGTAGAAGTGTAAACAAATGATCATGGATCCGAAAATGAGATCAAGATTGTCATTTTATAGAAAATGCAATCTTGAATGGAGGGTCAAGATGAGAGATTGAGGAATACCCTAGAATCAAAGGTCAAGATTCAACAAGGCAACCTCAATTAGGGTTAGGGAAAAATACCCATAGGTGTAAAATAAGATTTAATTAAGTGAATTAAATCCAGACTAAATGTGACAGTGGAGATGAAATTAGTAAAAATCAGAAGACAAGAGGATGAGATTTTAGAAAATCAAAATTTTTAGAAATTACTTGATTTGTAGAAGAATATTTCCCTTTTGAATTAAATTAATTCAAAATAGAGTATTTTGTGAGGTAATTAGTAATTGATTTTTGAAATTAATTACTAAGTGAAGAATTAGTTAAGTATGTGAGATATTTTTAAATGATTTGTTTTATTTAAAAATATAGAAGTGTCATATGCCATAATTAAATAATTAAAATAATTATTTAATTTAGAAGAAGTAGTTAATTAATTAAATAAATAAATGAATTCATTTAATTAAGAGAGGATTTAGGAATTAGTGACATATTAAATAGATATATTAAAATATATTAATTTAATAATCAGGAGGATATTAATGATGAAGATTAATTAAATAAATTGATGTCTTTATTTAATTATTAGAAGACTTTGACAATTAGTGACATATTAAATTAAATAAATAAGATTTATTTATTTAATAATCATGAAGAATGAAAGTTTATGAATTAATTAAATAATCATGAATTATTTAATTAAAAGTTGAATGTGAGTTAGGGACATAATTCAAATGTTACAATTATGCCAGGATGGAAAGTGGTAAAATAGTGTTCGTAGGCCTAGGTCATTTCTAGGTATCTAAATTTGCCCCTCTTTGTCATAATGCAGCTTGTCGCATTGTGGCAAAGAAAACAAGTCCAGAATATGCCCTAGTGGAGTTGTGGAATGCCTATGCCCCCTCGGGAAAATTTTTGAATTTTGACTCGGGGTTAGAAAAATTTGGAAAATATCCCGATTAGCTCAGTTGATGACCAGATAAGTAATGGTGCGAACGATTTCGAAAATGGAGGATGCCAAGTCAGCCAAAATGCCAGTCCAAGGTGGTCAAATGAGCCTCCAGTATAGCCTACTAGGTGAAAACCCTAATTTTCAGCCTATAAATAGGTTGAAAAGGTCAATCCAAATGTCATTTTCTCATTTGTCATATAGAAATTTTTAGAAATCGGAGCTCTAAGCGAGGATGGTGATTCCTACGACTACACACCATGGATATCGCGTGCGTTCATTCCGACGACCCGAGGGCGCTGGTGCACCGGTAAGTACCCTATCCAAATTGTCAATTTTTGATTTTGATGCATTTATGAGGGTTAAATGGGGGGAAAACAATTGCGATGTGACACAAACACTATCGTGAAAGCCACAAATGCCTTCACATTCACCACATTTGATTGTGTCGAGATGCAAGTGCGGAAAATAGAATAGGTTATTTGTGTGATCGCGCATTCACGAGTTGACATGACGCAATCGAAAAAGTGTGACGCAATAGATAAAGTGTGATGCAATCATCAAATTATGAAACACATTTGAAATTTTGTGACGCATGTGACATGTCGCGCACCGCATATGTTGTTGAATCACGCATTCGATAACTTAGATGACGCATTCATTGTTTATGCACACAATTGCTGGTCAGAACGACGCATTTGACGGATTGTGATGCATTAGCCTTGCGACGTGCCACAATTGAAATTTTGTGATGCATTTGTGGTCAACGTGACCCAATTGATGTTGACTAGAGTTGATTTTGCCTGGATTAATTTTTATGTACCCTTGACTTGCCAGTAGTACGAAAGTTTCCATAATGTTACTTAGTATGTGCTAATCCCTACCCTTTCCTTGTGCAGAGTCGGCTAGTGCCCATTTATACATGAGAGTTTTGGCCAGCTATGTATGCTTTTCGAGATCATCTCAGCGATAGAAAGAGGCAATGACTGATGGCCCTAGGCCTATACCATGTTACCTATATGCCCGTTATTTAGGCAAACAGAGGTTTGTTGACAGCTCTTTGCGAGAAGTGGCATTCAGAGACTTGCTCATTTCACTTGCCTACCAGAGAGGTGACAATGACGTTAGAGGACATGTACTGCATTCTCCGGATTCTGATTAGCGGCGAGAGGGTGGTCTATGATCCCCACCGAGGGTGGCAGGTCCTAACAGAGAGGTATGAGGGTGTCGATGGTGCGTAGTTGGATCTAGATGGTTATGAGATCAGTTGAGATGTCGTGACTGACCGGTTTCCCAGGTTCGATGCCATGCTCATGACCTTGATTGCCGGAGTACTGATCCCCGATCGTCGTGGTCATGGATTTCCCATTGGATGGGGGGATGTTCTAGTTCAAATGCGTCTACATAGGACCATTTTTGCTTGGGGGCCTTGCTTGCTGGCCATGTTATACCATCAGGGTCACAGTATCAGTTGCAGGACCACCTTACTCATGATTTGGGTATGGGAGCGAATTCTCGTTTTTCATCCACTAGCACAAATGTAGTAGTTGGGTGATGGGATGCCATATGTTTATTTGTATGCCAAATCGATTAGCCAAAATCATGTTGGAGATACTGAGTACTAGCGTCATCGGATATATATGATAATCAGCTTCGTGTGGTGACCCTATAGAGACTACGCTTAGTGGACGGATGAGGACAGACACTTATCGTTCTACAGACAGTTCCAATATCTAATTGGTCACACAGTTCAGACCCAGAGGATCATTGAGATGTACCTACCCCAGTGGGTACTATGACAATTTGGGGAGTAGCACATTATGCCAATAGGCACTACAGAGTATGCTCGGTCGTCTAGGGAGACCATGTGGGGGCCACCCATATCAGTCACAGTGGCAGAGTGACAGGTTGATAGCTTGGTGGTAGTTCAGTGGGCATGGAGAGGAGGTCTGGCAGATCCAGGGATGTTTGCCGAGTTTAACACCTGGTGGCAGGTTCACAAGCCCATCCCTTTGATAGATCCAGATGGTCCACCATTGATAGATCATAGATCCGTTATTACACAAGTACCGAGGAGAGTTCGGGGTGGCAGAGATGGAGGCAAAGATGGTAGAGGAGCTAGGGGTAGAGATGGAGGAGGTGATGGAGGTGGAGGAGATGGAGGGGGGAGGAGATGGCAGGGGTGCTAGGAGGAGGAGGGATGATCGAGGGTGGAGGAAGCCCAGGAGAGTGAGGTAGAGAGTGGGTGGTGTACCATTGTCGCCCATTCGGGAGGAGAGGGAGGAGAGAGAGCCAGAGGCGAGGGCCGATGAGGTCAAAGGTGATGAGGAGGATGTGGAGGTGGTGTTCGAGGAGGAGATGGTTGTGGTGGCGGAGGAGCGAGTGGAGGTAGAGGTGGTGGCGGAGGAGCGAGTGGAGATGGATCCACTCGTTGGGGGACACCCTCTCGACATAGATATGGAGGAGGTTCGGGTGGAGGAGGATAGGGATGAGGAGGAGGATGAGGTAGATCAAAGGCTATGGGAGTGGATGATCTTCAGGGATGATGAGGGTGACAGATCACTCATTTTTCCTGTAGATGCCATGATTGACCAGAGGCTCACTGATCTTCAGAGTAGACTAGATGCGGCCTTGTCTCAGAACAAGGCCTTAGTAGCAAAGTTAGAGGTCACTTGAGTTGAGAGGGATCAGGCCATCATTTGGCGACAGGAGTTAGAGCGGTGGGTGTCAGAGTTTGTTGAGTTATGTTTTGGGCCAATAGGAGATATGGCATGCGAGCTAGCCAGGGTAGCAGAGAGCAGGGGCTGATACAGAGCATTATATGAGTAGGTTGTTCCACCTAATAGATGGGATCCAGGGCTATCCCGATCCCATAGCAGGATAGGTAGTGGCACTCAGAGACACAACAACAGGTGTCATAGCAGTAGTCACACCAGTACTGGAGGGTCCACCACATCAGGGCAGTCATCAGGTCACAAGTCACATAGCTCCCACAAGCACTCATCAAGGCATAGTCACCGATCAGGGAATGGACATAGATCAGTGTCATTAGGACACCAGGCAAAGCAGAGTCAGCCTCTCATTACCGATCCCTTAGGATCATAGAGTCAGATGCAGGAAACTCCTCCCATTTAGGGCACTTTCCACATGGTTGATCAGGCATAGCCACCTCGTAGTTCACCTCCACTGGATGGAGGTGGGCCATCTTAGGAATTGTTTCTAGACACATGTATATTTTTATATTTGAGCCTGCAAGCTCCATTTTTGGGATATCATATGACTCTATCCTGTGACATGACATTTTTTGAGATTGTATATATATGCGATGCAGTTTTGATGTGACCTATATGATGTTATATGTTATGGTGTTCTTATGTTTTATGTTATGTTTATGTGATGCTTTTATGATGTATGGATACTATGCTTATGCTTATGAATGCCATTATGGATGTGGTTATGTATGTATGCACTGTGTAATGTTGTAATGATGATGTGATTCCTATACTCTGATGTAAATGTTTATTTATGATGCTTATATGTTGATGCAGATGATGATCTTATGAATGGATGTAAATGATAGCATTTATGTAATGTGAATTATGGTAATTGATTTATGTAGATGTGAATATGGAATGCTCATGCCATTATGTATGTAATATTTGTTTTTGTATGTCACAGGATATTGTTAGAGGACCATAGAAGAGAAGACGAAGATGGACATTAGTGCGAAGAAAGATATGTGTGTTAGTACGGAGCAAGATATGTATGTTAGTATGGAAAAAATAAAAAATCCTTCAAAAGCTTTTCTATAGTGCTATCCTAGTTGCTCTTTAATTATCATTGGGTGAAAATGTCATGATGGTCGAAAAACACTATGATATGACACAGATCAATAGTGTGCAAGGTCGAACCATCACCTAGGTCAATAGCCGTGGACACAGGATGATCATAACTCATGCAAGGAAGACAGTTGCCCCTAGCCACTTATCATGACCAACCACCAGAAAAACCAAACTAATCATGAGACATTGATGCTTCCCTAAATCTTGATGATAGGACAATGTGGAGAAACTAGCCACATGATATTAAAACAGACAGTAAAATCATCATACTATGTCATTGTTTCTCTAAATCCTAAAGTCAGGACATCTTGGAGAAGCTAATAGTAGAGTGATAAGCAGACAAGGATAATCATCATGATATGTCATTGTTCCTAAGACATAAGGAACTAATATCCTGATAATCATCAAAAAGACAAAAAAAAGGTTTGCCAAGTGTTTTCCAATTATTTTAATGTCAAGTGTTTGTTAAATGTTGAGCAATATCAAATTTAGGAAGGACACATCCTAAATGACATTGATATCTAGGAGATCAATTCTCAGAGCTAGGAGAATCCATCAAAATGCTAGATGATGATGATTATGCTTTAGGAAGGACACATCCAACAACATAAAGACATGACCAGAGTTGTTTTTCAGAAGGACTCATCTTGGAGATGAACTCAAAGTTTTGCCATGATAAATTGCCTTGATATGATTTTGACTACATGCCATTACTGACATGCTGAATTGACTAAAAATGTTTGATGAAACGGATTGGTGATAAATTGATAATTCCAAATTGACATAAGATTCGCTTGATTTGAAGATAGTTTGACGTGTGTGAATGTATAGTGCCATGAACCCTAATGGACTGACCTAGTGCGGCCTCGGGGGTCCATCGATTGATGGCCTTGCCTACGTCGTGCACTTAGAGACCTCGTAGTTTGACATGACCAATGATATTGTCCAAAGAACAATAGTTTGAATCATGATTTATTTTGTGACAAACCTAGAAAGACTGACCTAATGTCTCGGGGATTCAAAGATGAAGCTTGCCTACGTAGAAAATGCGCAGAGACAACGTAGTTTGGACATGAACCAAAGATTGATTGACGTGACCGATTGAATTGATAATATAGAAATTGACTCTATTTTTTGAATTTTAACATTG
The DNA here is from genome assembly GCA_007115665.2 of Sequoiadendron giganteum. NCBI lineage: Eukaryota > Viridiplantae > Streptophyta > Pinopsida > Cupressales > Cupressaceae > Sequoiadendron > Sequoiadendron giganteum. Next base: position 14,588,096 of record CM021104.1, on the reverse strand, counting down.
ATTTGGATGTTTTTGTATTTTCTCAAGACTTTTTTAGATTTTTATGATTTTTTCAGGGCTCTTTCAAATTTTTATGATTTTTTCAGGATATTTTCAGATTTTTATGATTTTTTCAGGATATTTTCAGATTTTTATGATTTTTTCAGGACTTTTTAGAATGCAGAATCATGTGTGGTATCCACTGCAGTTGTATGATAAAGGTCTTTCCCCCAGACAGAGCAGGAGTATCCGATTTTGAAATAACATGGGGATAGGTAAACACAAGGCAAAGGCAAGGATATGCCAGGACTGATGTCAACCAAATGTTAACCATGGTCATAATTGATAGGACTTAGGATGGATTTCATGAATGTGCCAGACCTTTGTGATTATGAAAAATGTATAAAGGTCATTTTGAGTGACAGTAGATGGCGAAGCAACAATTGACTACGCATGGCGCCTATTTTCCAGGTTTTCACCATGGTACCTATCCAAAGCGCCTATTTGCCAGGTTTTCACTATTGGATGAATTCATTTCTTTTTACTATTTTTGTCATTTTTCACTTTTCTTTTCTTTTCTTTTCTTTTTTTGGTGTCATCGAGATGCCTGTTTGCCAGGTTTTCATCATTGGACGATTTTTTGTATTTTCCAATTTTTTTGTATTTTGTAGGTTTTTAGCCTAAGCTCCCTGACGCTATGTGTAGAATTTTCTCAGGTGTAAACTATTGATAGGTTCTGTCAACTGTTCTCCATCAGGTGTAGCCAACTGATAAAATCCAGAACCAAATGCAGCAGTAATGATATATGGACCAAGCCAATTAGCCTCAAACTTGCCAGGCTTTTCACAGTCTACTTGATTTTTGGGATTCTACATGAGAACCAAGTCACCGATTTCAAAATTTCTCACCATGACTCTTTTTTTATAACTTCTGCAGAGATGATTTTGATATGCTTGCAGATGATTTAAAGCATTTTGTCATCTTTCGTGTAACATTTCCAGCTCATGTAGGCGAGTCTGTCTATATTCTTCATCATCAATCATTCTTTTTAAAGAAACTCGGAGAGAAGGAATTTTGACCTCGATGGGTAATATGGCCTCAAATCCATAAACCAGGGAAAATGGAGTGTCTCTAGTGGGGGTGCAGATACTAGTACGATAGGCCCATAAAGCAGGATTAAGTTGTAGGTGCCAATCTCGACCAACATCATTGATGGTCTTCTTCAGAATACGAAGGATTGTTTTGTTGGTTGCCTCAGCTTGGCCATTACCTTGTGGGTAGTATGGGGTGCAAAAATGATGTTGAATGTGGAATCGCTCACAGAGTTCATGAACGTCCTGATTCTTGAAAAGACTACCATTATCTATGATGATGGATTGTGGGACACCATATTAGCAAATGATGTAATTTAGGATGAACTTGGATATTTGCTTATAGGTGATGTAGGTGAGAGGGACAACTTCAATCCACTTAGTGAAATACTCAGTGGTGGTTATTATGAATTTATGGCCATTTGAAGAAGATGGATGGATCTTACCCACGAGGTCGAGTCCCCATTGTGAAAAAGGCCATGGAGAAGTGATAGGTCTCAATTCTTATGTAGGTGCGTGGATCAGATCACTATGCACCTGACATTTCTGACATGTTCTGACAAACTTAAGAGCATCTTTTTCTAATGTCAGCCAGTAGTACCCCAGTCTGGTGACTTTCCTAACTAAGGTTGGACCACTTGAATGAGATCCACATATACCTTCATGTACTTCTCACAAAGATGTTTGGGCTTCATCAGTGTCGCGATAGTGAAGAAGGTTGTTGTCAAAGCCATGGCGGTATAAAGTGTCACTAACGATGGTATGTCTGGCCACTTTTCAGATAAAGGATTTTCTTTGGTTATTGGACAAGTTGCGTGGGAGGATTTGGGATTTAAGGTAGTCGTGTATATCCTGATACCAAGGCGAGCTGGGACCAACAATCTCACACACCATTGTTGGCTCTGGAATGTCATATGCAGGCATCAAAATTTGTTCCACTAGGAATTCAAACTACGATGCATTTTTAGGAATGTCTAAAAGAGATCCAATGGTAGCAATTGCATCAATTGCTTTATTTTGTGTTCTTGAGATTTGTTCAAATGCAATCATTTTGAAGTACATTAAGAAACTATCCACCATGTGCTTATAAGATAGCAACTTTTCATCTTTTGTGTCATAGTCGTCATTCACTTGGTTGATAACTAATTGAGAATCCCCAAATACAAGGAGTGTCTGAATTTTCCATTGAATTGCTATTTTGAGACCTGTGACCAATGCCTCGTATTCTGCAATATTATTTGTACAAGGGAAAGCAATCTGAAAATATTTAGGAATTGAATCCCCTTGTGGTGTGATAAATAATATGCGTGCTCCTGAGCCGTGCCCAGTGTGGGATCCGTCAAAGTATAATTTCCATGGTAGAGCTGGTTCTACGTGAAAGATTGACTCATCAGGAAAATCAGTGATCAACGGATGAGTGGCTTGAATTGGTGCATCTTCCAGTTGATCTGCTATTACTTGACCTTTTATAGCCTTGCGCTCCACATACTATATGTCATACTCGCTTAAAATCATGACCCACTTTGCCAAGTGACCTGTCAATGCTACTCGACTCAGGAGATATTTTAATGGGTCAATTTTTGCTATCATATGTGTTTGATGACTTAGCATATAGTGTCTTAGTTTTTGCACTGCAAAAAAAATTGCAAGGCATGCCCATTCAATGGGTGTATAATTGAGCTCATATCCAATTAATGTGCGACTGATGTAATATATGACTCTTTCTTTTTCTTCATGGTTGTCTTTATTTAATTATTAGAAGACTTTGACAATTAGTGACATATTAAATTAAATAAATAAGATTTATTTATTTAATAATCATGAAGAATGAAAGTTTATGAATTATTTAATTAATAGTGGAATGTGAGTTAGGGACATAATTCAAATGTTACAATTATGCCAGGATGGAAAGTGGTAAAATAGTGTTCACAAACCTAGGTCATATTTAGGTGTCTACAAGATGCAACCATTTGTAAAACCTTGGGATTTTCTGCAGTACTTATATTGAGTGCTTCCGTTGGTTCGACTAGAATGGAATATCTTTCCTAATAATGTTCTGAAAGAGTGTCAAGTTTCCCATCCTTTGGCACATTTGAAAGGTTTTCACCATTGGATACACTTTTTATTTTTCTCTTTTCTTGATCTAATATTGCCTTTGTTAGGTTTTCACCATTAGATCTTTCTTTTATATTATTTATTTCATAGTTGAGAAACTTGGCACTTTCCTGTCGAAAACTCTAATTTTGAGATTCCCTGGTGGAACTTGTTTTGAGATGGGATGAACAAAGAAAGTTTATTATGTTTTCATCATTTGGAAAAGTTGGGACATTAATGGGTGCGATTTGTTCCCAATCAATGAGTTCGGGATGAACCAAAGGTAATGGATCATTAGGATGAGCAAGGTCATTGGCTGTTAGGGTCATGATGTTATTGTCAACGTCATTATGGGAGAGGTCTAAGATGGTATCTTCCTCAGAATGATCTATATCACTTTGAATCAAATTGGTCTCACTAGATTCATGATCGCTTTGTAGGATGTAATAAAGCAAAGGTCTTGAGCTTTCCCCTTGTAAGAAGGTAGGTGAGAATTTGTGTATGATGTCCATCCTTTTCTCTGAGATGAAAGTATCGTCAGAGAAGTCATCCCATTCATATTCATTGGAGTCTATGTCAAAATTGTCCACTTGAATTCTCATAATTGATTCAGCTAACTCCTCATTGGATGGACTTTGCGTTACTTCTTTCTTAGTATCTTCACCATATCCTAACCCAGTCTTATCTTTTGGGTGCATTGTTTTTAATTGGACAGGTTCAACAATACCCTCTTTCCTTTTACCTAGAGGGCCAATTCCTTCATAACCCATTTGTTCCATGATAGCATAACCTTTTCCATATTGTTTGGTGGGTAACTTGATATGTTGTACAAATTCTTCTTCATCTTTATAGAGCCAATCAAGAATAGCTCTATCTTCTACTTCAGTTTATTTGATAAATATCCCATTAAACTTGGTAATGGGGGCTGACGTTGAGGCTAAAACTGTTGCAGCCTGTTGTGTAGATGTTGATGGTTGACCATGGGATCTTGGGGACAGGGGTAGATTAGAGAGAGATAAAGAATATTCTCCCACCCCATTATCTTCCAAATTTAACTTAGTGCAAAAATTGCTTATCATTTCTTGCACTTGTTCTTTGTATTTGGAGGTAGAGATGACTAAGGCCTCTCTATTATGTGGGATGAGTGTGTCCTAAGTTTCTCTTGGATTAGAAAAAGTTTGATTGCTAATGTGATCAGTGGGTATTGTCACTTCGTGTCTATCATATGGAAATTTCAAACATTGATAATAAGTAGAGATAAAAGATTGCATGTCATGGATCCATGGACAACCGAATAGTATGTTATAGGTTAGATCCTGATCGAGAACAGGACAAAAGGTATTCTTCACAATAGGTCCCACTCTGATTGGTAGCATGATGAGACCTTTGGAAGTCCTTTCCTCATCATCATATGCCTTGATTATAATTTTCCTCTGTGGATCTATAGAATCTACTGAATATCCCAAAGCTAGGACCAATTTCATAGTACAAATGTTTAATCTGGCTCCCCCATCTATGAGGACATGTCTAATGTGGGATTTGTGAACCATGACTTCTAAATAGAGTGATGAATTATGCAGATGGGTTATGGATGAATCATCTTTTTCAAAAAAAGATAAACATGTGTAGGAGGACAAGTGTCCCACCATGGCTTGAAATTTATTGATATCCAGATCAGGGGATACAGTTGTATCAACAAGAGCCTTTTCCATAATGTACTTATGTGCAGGTGATAACTTTAAAAGCTCCAAGATATAAATTTGGGCTGAATATTTTTGCAGTTGATCAACCAAATTGTATTGACTTGGAGAGGGAATTTCTGCTTTAGATGAGCTACCTTTGACAATGATTTTGGCTTGTCCCATTGTTGTAGCGTTGACCTCTCGATACTGTTGCTTACCTTTGATTCAGATAGCGTTGATTTGAGGATCATTAGTATAGATATGATTGATATTGACGTTGTGGATGTTATTAACATTCTTGCCTTTGTCACCCGATGATTCCCCTTTTTGATAATTAGGGAGCAAATTATTGAATGCTTGATGGTCATTATTGACATTATGTCCTTCAACCGTGATAGTATGGTTATCAATCAAATCCTGAACAATATTATTTAATCCTTGGAAATTGTTTATCTTATGACCTTTGCACCTATGATAATCATAGAAGTGTGAGTCATTCCATGATGGTGGTTTAATTGGAGGCTCATAGTCTCTTTGTGGTGGCAATGTAATAGCATTTTGATTTAATAATTCTTTGAGAATGGATTCCAAAGATTGGCCCAAGGGAGTAAAACTTCATTGATTTGAATAATATTAAGATCTAGGCGTATTTTGATTTTGATTATTGCCAAAATTATTTCCATGATTATTAGTCGTGTTCCTTTGATTGGAAACATTGCCTTGGGTGCTATAATTTCTAGCATTATTGCGACATTGAACACCTGACACATTAAAGATGGTAGGTTTTGTATTCACGTTTTTAGCACCTACTACCCCATCATTCAAAACATTTTTATTTCGAGTCCAAAATCGTGAATTGTCATTATTGTGATTATGGTTTTTGTTGTTGTTGTTGTATGAATTTGAACCCTCTATCAATTTTTAGAACTCCACGCTTGATCGACGCGCCTTCAATAGTAACTATGTTTTCAATCAATTTTTCAAATGATTGAGGACAATGAAGGTTTAGTCTATAACTCATTTCCTGATTAAGACTATCGATGAAGATCTCCATCTTTTCTTTTTTAGGAATAGGACGAGAGTATTTAGCAAACACCCTTCTCCAACTTTGCAAAAATTTAGTGAAAGATTCCCCTAATTTTTGTTTTACCTTACAAAGATCAAGGATGGTTATTTGGTGTTGGATGTTGTAGGAGAATTGTGATCTTTGAAAGCCACTCCATGGATTGTCCACCTAGACTTCATGGAAACAACCGCATTAAGTAAGTATCTTCATGAGAAAATTCCAAGCTCATATTTCGGAAATCCTTTACATGCTCAATGGGGTTAGTTTTCCCATTATACCTATCAAACTTAGGGATTTTGCAATGTTTTGGAAAAGGAATCATTTGAAGATTCCTATTGAATGGATAAGGACATATTTCATCCAAAACATACTTCTTTGTTGCTCCCCCTTGCATTTATTTTATTTTCCCTTGTAATTCCTTGATTTGTTGAGTAAGGGCACTAAAATCATTAAGAGGGGTTTTAGGATTTTCTTTAATCCCTTCCATGTCAAAATCGGTAGGTAACTTCGCTCCTTGATTAGCTAAAGAAAGAAAGTATCTTTCCTTGTTTCATTCTAAAATCTTTTCCATAAGAGTATGGAATTGAGGATCCTGCTCTGCTTCTTGAAGTTTTTCTTTCGTCAACTCTTCAATATTTGAATTGTTAAAGAGGTTTTCCTCCCTCTCACTATTATCACCCATTTTGCTCACTGTGCTTTCGTCTTTTTCTATGTGTTTTCGATATCTTGTGATAACAAGCATAATTTTCACTCAAATTCTACTAACTTTGATCAAAGGAATGAAATAGTGCAATGGTGGTGGATATGAAAGTCAGGATAGAATGAAGATTCTATGACTTAAAAGATTTTTAATCTTTAGCTTGTGATTCCCTGATTGAAAGGATGAAAATCCTATTGGCGGGGAAATAAACCAAAGATAAAAAATAAAGATGATTTTTCACTTTATCAAGTTTGATCTTAGCATTGTAGAAAAAATGAATTTAATGAATGCCTAATGTGTTTGAGTTCTCTATTGCAGAATTTGATTTGGACGAGTAGCGTACGTGATTGCAGGTTGGGGAATATAAGAAGAATGAATATGCTGACTGTGGTTGTGCCTTTGAGAAAGGGCTCTTCTTTGAAAGAAATCTCATTAGTATAAAGGTTCTATAGCATAATCATCATTGAAACCTCTAATATAGTCATGATGTCGATGAATAAAGGTTTTTTGTTCAAGCAGGACCTTTTGACTTTGATATAGAAATTTCCTCTTCTTCAATATCTTCTTATAACTGAGAGACCTCTTGGGATTTCTAATATTTCTTTCTAGGGACTTCTTAGAAAAGATTGTAGACTTCCGAACTTTGAGCATGGGAAAGACTAGACCGATACGACTTGATTTCTGAATCTCAAAAAATTACCTAGGCTCGAAAAATAGATGCGCCAAAACAGAGCATAGATGCGTCGAAACAAAGCATAGATGCGCTGAAACAGAGCACAAATGCATCGAAACAGAGCACAAATGCACCGAAACAAAGCATAGATGCGTCAAAATAGAGCACAAATGGACTAAATTATTTGCTAGACCTCTGAGATAGACATGTTTGGACAGTTTTGATATTTTTGGATGATCTTAATCTGATTTAAATGTGAAAAACACAACATAGAGAAGTAGACAGTTGTTTTCTTAATCCTAAAATCTAAACAAAGAGTGTATGTTCTTGAGATTTTCACAAGTTTTGAAAAAAATAAGCAATTTAGTCAGACTCACTCTTAATTTGTCAAATAGGTCATCATAGTAACCACAACCCATAGCTTAAAATTGCATCAACTCACACAGCCATGTCACCCCCTAGAGGGCACCCATGTTTTTGTCTTTTCCAGGTGCGTACTCAAAATGACGGAAGTGGATACTGAATCCCTTGAGCAAACAACCTGTGCTGACTATATGGTGAGTGTCTTGGGGGCATATTCTTCCCTCCCCTTGCACCGTGATTAAGATGATGTTTAGATATTGACTCGGTTGGCTTTCGACACTATGGTTTGTAGTAAAGGTTTTTGTTCAGCTCAGCAACAGATAAACTCCCTCAGGAGACCTCCCAATCTTTAGAACAAAGACTTTGGGGATGGTTATCTATGCACACTACTCTCGAATTGTGGACTTTCCCCGAATTCGCTTTTGATTATAGTGGGTTGGAAAACCTTGCTTTGGTTGTTCCTACTTAGGTCGTTCCTGTAGGGTGAGTAATTTTTCCCACTACGGCAGGCCTTCTAAAGGATGTAAGAAATTGTAAACATTGCATGAAAAATGAAAAGGCAGTCTTGTATTTTGGACACCCAATTAAGGGGAGAGCATAGACCTATTGCCACAAACAAAGCAAACAATGTTCTTTTTATAGCACCAAATGACAGTGAACTAATCTAAGTGAAGATTTTGCTTCACAATAGGTATGGAGTTCATTTTAATTGCAAAAATAGCATGTGGTGACTATCATAGGATTGGTAAATTCCAAGTTTTAAATTTATATCGTAGTGTTGGTTCATTTCCTTAAAAACTGAAAATAAGAATTTTTTCTGTGGATTGTGTCGGAATCAAAACTTCTATTTTTTATTTTTTTAACAAATTTCCTACATGTGCTAGAACAGACCCCCAGATGTGCCAAAACAATTATGAGATGTGCTAAAATGTCATCATGGGATGCACCAAAACAATCTCTGAATGCGCTGAAACAATTTTCAGATGTGCCGAAACAGATCAGAGATGCGCTAAAATAGGAACGGGATGCATTGAAACAGGAACAGGATGCACCGAAGTGCAACTCTAGTCCGTCACCTGTCAAAAAAACTGCAAATAAAAGGTTAAAATGGGAGGATGCCTCATGGTGGGTGCCAAAAATGTGTGTTAGAGAATGTGAACTAATTAAATAGCAAATTAACACACCAAGGAAACATTATATTAAAGAAAACTAATCTAGAAAGCATAAACGCAAACTCTAAAACAAAAACTTCTTCAAATTCATCCCATTGTCCTCTATCTCTCAGGAATTTGATTAAAGATGGTGGCTCTCAATTGTGCAAACAACAACTTTGTTGAAATGATCACTTAAGAGAATGAGATTTAATGAAAGTGCATATGCATGACTAAAATATTATACTAGGAAATCGAAATGCTATTATCCTAAAATGCTTGATAGAATTGAAATGCGACTATAATAACTACATATGAAAATCTAGAATTCAAGGTCCTTTTCAACTCACAAGAGGGTTGTATTTATAGATTTTTGAAGGCAAGAATCCCATTAGCCAGGATCAATGGTTGAGTTTAAACCTGTTAAAATGAACGATGAGAGATCGAGAATTTGAAAAGAAGATGGAAGTTTAAGAGATAGATGGAAAATGAAGAGACAAAGGAAAGATGTGTCCATAATTAAAAATAGGTAATATTTAATTATGTGTGGGAAATGAAAAGCTTTAATTAAATATTGAAAATATTTAATTATGTGAGAAGAGTGAAGAATTTAGAAAGTGTTTTAATTAAATATTGAAAATATTTAATTAAATGTGAAATGAAGAATATTATTTAAATTTAGAATTTAAACTTGTGATAATTAATATAAAAAAATTGTGAAATCTATTTAATTAATTAAAAGGAAGATAACATTAATTAAATAAACTTATTTATTTTATTAAACTAGAAAATTTGGAAAAATGAACAATATAAATAAATAATTAAGTTTATTTATATGTAGATGACTTAAAAATATTAATTAAATAATTCATATTTAATTAATTAATAGGTTTGATTAACCATGACCATTTTTAGATGTGTACACTAAGCACTTCTATACCATCTGCAACAAATTGAACTTTGTTGACATTAATGACAACACCACCAAACACATCCATACTTGCAACAATCTGCCCCTTTGTCATTGATGGCAACACATGATGTGAAAAAACATCAAAGACAACATACATGCTTATCAGAAGTGACAACTTGTCAAGCATAAAATTTTCACATGATCTCTCTCCCCCTTTGACATGAATGGGAAAGGAAATTATTTACATAAAGGGATATGTTTACTCCCCCTTAGGACTACATCCACAACACATACTACAACAATGCACTTCTCTACTCCCCTTGACGAGTAGACCTCAATCATAAGTCTAGAACAAAAAAATTGTGAATCCACTAGACTGATGCACTTCCATGTGCACTTAATTCAAAGAAGGAGGGATAGTAACCCCTAACTTCCCTCTAAGATACTCAAAATTATCCTTTGGAAGGGCCTTAGTGAATATTTCTACAATTTTTTCCTTGGTAGGTACATATTCAAGTCTAGCTTCATTCCTTAATACCTTCTCCCTCAAAAAGTGATATTTGATAGATATGTGTTTTTTTTCTAGAATGCATCACTGGATTCTTTGAGATTTTTATAGCACTTTTATTCTCACATAATATATAGATAGGTTCATCAATCACCACAACTATTTCCATTGGGGTTTTCTTCATCCAAAGTACCTGTGTACATCAAGATGTTGCTACCATATACTCTGCTTCTGCAATGGATAAAGAAATTGAATCATGTTTCTTGCTCAACCATGAAACTAATCTTCCTCCAAGAAATAATGCACCACCACTTGTACTCTTTCATTTATCAACAAAACCAACTCAATCTGCATCAATATATGTATTCAACATGAAATCATTGTCCTTCAAATACCATAGCCCATAGTCTGGAGTTCCTTTAAGATATCTGAATATCCTCTTCACAAGTGTAACATGTGCTTCCTTTAGTTCTACTTGAAATCTTGCAACTAAACATATTTCATGCAAAATGTTAGGTATAGTAGCATTAAGGTACAATAGTCCACCAATCATGGATTTGTACATGCTCTAATCAACTTTAGCAGATTCATTTTCCTTACTCATCTTGCATCCAGTTACCATAGGGGTATAGACCATTTTGAAGTCATCCATTCCAAACTTCTTCAACGATTCCTTAACATACTTATATTGTGAAATAAATATCCCTTTTTTAGTTTTATTATCTTGAATTCCAAGGAAGAAATTAAGTTCACCAATCATAGATATTTCAAATTCATTTTGCATCTCTTCAGAAAACTTCTTACACATACTTAATTTCCACCAAAGATGATGTCATCAACATAAACCACAATTATCAACATCTTTTCTTTCTCAACCTTGAAGTAAATATTGTTGTTTGTTGACCCTTTGTTTAATCCCTAATTTTTCAAGTATCTATCCAATTTAGCATACAAAGCTCTGGGAGCTTGCTTTATTCCATATACTACTTTCTTTAACTTACAAACCATGTCCAATTTCTCTAATAGTTGAAAACCTTCCAAATGCTCCATATATACTTCTTCTTCATGTTATCCATTCAAAAATGCAAACTTGACATCATTCTAGTATACTTTAAAGTCTTTATGAGCTGAAAATTCCAAGAACATCCTAATGGCCTCCATTCTTGCTATAGGTGCAAAAGTCTCTTCAAAATCTATTCCTTCAACCTGTGAGTATCCTTTGCATACCAATCTTTTTTTATTTCTTACCACTTCACCATCTTCATTCAATTTTTTTTCTGAATACCCATTTGAAATCAATTGCATTCTTGTTTGCAGGTCTAGGGAATAGTTCCCATGTCTCATTCTTCTCTATCTACTATAGTTCTTCTTTCATTGCTTTCATCCAACATTCATCATTACATGATTCACGCACAGTCTTAGGTTCAATCTTAGAAAGTCAACACAATTTTACCTCAACCACTTTTCTTCTTGTCTTCACTCCTTCGCTTTTGTCTCCAATTATTTGTTCCTCTGGATGATTTCTCTGAACATATTTAGGAATCTTGGGTGTAGGTTCCAAAATTTCTTCTTCTTCTTCACTCTATTCTTTCTCTTCCTTTTCTTCTTCTTCTTCTTCTTCTTGTATTTGCACATAGATAGGATCATCAAGTTCAACTTCATTTATTTCCATTGGTCTATACATAACTTCATCAACCTTCACATAAGTACTTTTAATGGTTTTCCTCAGTCTCTTATTGAAACATCTATAAGCCTTGTTGTTATTAGAATATCCAATAAATATTCCTTCATCACATCTAGCATCAAAATTTCTAATATTTTCTTCATCTCTTCTAATGTAACATCTACTACCAAATACCTTAAATTATTTCACAGTAGGAGTCTTACCAATCAACAACTCATAAGGAGTCTTAGTGTTGTTACCTCTTATTTGAACTATGTTAAGAATGTAAAAATCAATATGAGTAGCTTCTGTCCAATACACGTAAAGAACATGTGATTCTTTCATCATGGTTCTAGCATCCTCTTGCACAGTTCAGTTCTTTCTCTCAACAAATCCATTATGTTGTAGGGTTCAAGGTTCAAAATAATATCCTCTTATGACATGCTATTCATAGAATGCATTGAACTCACTAGATGTAAACTCTCCACCTCTATCAGATCAAGCATTTAATTCTCAGGTTTTCCTCATTTTCTACTCTTTCGTTAAACACCTTGAATCTATCAAGAGCCTAAGCCTTTTCTCTAAGAAATTTAACCCATGTCATCCTAGAGTAATCATCAATTAAGATCATAAAGTACTTGTCACCACTTAGGCTTCCTATTTTTGCAGGACCATAGAGGTCTGTATGGATTAATTCTAGCATTCTAGTAGAATATTGATCTTTTCCTTTAAAACTAGTTCTTGTCTATTTTCCCATATGACAACTTCTATAGATTGAATTTGAAGGCCCTGTGATTCTAGGAAGATCTCTAAAAATATCCCTAGAACTGATCCTAACTAGATTATTAGAATTCACATGTCCCATGCTTTGGTGCCAAAGCCAACTCTCACTAATTGGAGAAACAAAACACTGACCATTACCACGTTTAAGTTAATAGATGTTTCCATGATTTCTTCTTCTAACTGCTACCATAGTTCCAGATCCTTTTCTGATCTCACAAGTATTATCCTAAAACACAAGCTTAAAACCTTTGTTACACATTTTTCCAATAGTTAAGATATTATGCCTTAAACCCTTTACATAATAAACATCGTCAGTATTATGTTTTCCATCAAAGATAATTATTCTTTTACCAACAATATTAGCACCAAAGTCATCTCCAAACATGACTATAGCTCCATCATACTCCTCAAGTATAGTAAACTTACTCTTATCTCCAATCATATGATTTGAACATCCACTGTAAATTACCCAAAAGTCTTCATCTTGTATGGCATGAAAATAACTCACCAGATTAACTTCTTCTTCATCCTTCTTATTCTCTGAGCTAGATTCCTTTGCACATTTCTTTTCCAAGGCTAGAAACAAGCATTCATCTTTATCTTCCTCAAATTCAAATTCATCATTAAAAAATATTGCATCTTCCTTAACATCATACAACTTCTTGAACTTACTATACTTTTTATCTTTATAATTATTGTTGTTACTGTACACATCTAAAAATGGTCACGGTTAATCGAACTTGTTAATTAATTAAATATGAATTATTTAATTAATATTCTTAAGTCATCTACATATAAACGAATTTAATTATTTATTTATATTGTTCATTTTCCAATTCTTCTAATTTAATTAAATAAATAAAGTTTATTTAATTAATGCTACCTTCCTCTTAATTAATTAAATAGATTTCACAATTTATTTATTTAATTATAACAAGTTTAAATTCTAAATTTAAATGATATTCTTCATTCCACATTTAATTAAATATTTTTGATATTTAATTAAAACATTTCCTAAATTCCTCACTCTTCTCACATAATTAAATATTTTCAATATTTAATTAAAAAGTTTTTTCTTCTTCTCACATAATTAAATATTTTCAATATTTAATTAAAGCCTTTTCATTTCTCATGCATAATTAAATATTTATTTGTTTAATTATGAGAGACACCTTTCAATTGTCTCTTCATTTTCTATCTATCTCTCAAAATTCCATCTCCTTTTCAAATTCTCAATCTCTCACCATTCATTTTAACAGGTTTGAACTCAACCGTCAATCTTGGCCAATTGAATTCCTGCCTTCGAAAATCTATTAATACAACCCTCTTATGAGTTGAAAAGGACCTCGAATCTTATATTTTCATGCGTAGTTATTATAGTCGCATTTTAGCATCTCTAGCATTTAATTATTATTTTCATAGCTTAATCTTTTAGCAATGCATATGCATTTTCATTAATCTCATTCTCTCAAGCTGCCATTCTACAAGCTACTGTTTTAAACAATTGAGAGCAAGCATCTTGAAATGAATCCTTGGAGATAGAAGGAAATGGGATGAATTTGAAGGAGCTACTTGTGTTTTAGAGTTTGCATTTTCTTTCTTTAATTTAGTTTCTTCAATCTAATGTTTCATTGGTGTATTAGTTTAGACTCAATTTGATTTACACATTCTAACATACACATTTCTGGCGCCCACTGTGGGGCCAAGCCCCGCATTTAATTTTTCTTTTTTGCAGATTTTTCTAGCAGGTGACAGACAAAAATCACGTTTTGGCACATATGAGTCTTGGTTTGGCACATACGAGGACTGTTTCAGCGCATTTATGAGATCTTTTGACGCACACATGACCTGTTTCAGTGCATCCATGAACTGTTTCAGCACATAGACACTTTGTTTCGGCACATCCCTGGGAGTTCTTTCGGCGCATAGATGACCTGTTTCGGTGCATACAGTTGTAAAAATTTAAAATTCTGATTCCGACGCAATCCGCGAACAATGTTTTTCAAATGTTAATTTTTAACAGAATGAACCAATCCTAGGGTAGACATTTAAATTTGAATTAACCAATCCTAGGATAGTCACCAAACATAAATTTTCTTTTGGTTAAAATGAATCCCATGTTTTTAGTGAAGCAACATCCTCACTTAGAATAGAGAATTTGTCAATTTGGGGATTTAAAATTGAACCATTATTGTTTGTTGTGATTGTGGGTAATAGGTTTATGCTCTCCACTTAATTGGGTGATCAGAACACCAGACTTACGTTTTATTTTCTGCAATTTAATGCTTTATTATATCCTTTAGAAGGCCTGCTCTTGTGGGAAAAAGTACTCACCCAAGAGGAAACACCTAATTTGGAACACCTAAAGCCAAGGTTTCCAACCCACTTTAACCAAAAGCAAGTTGTTGATTAAAATCCAACTTGACAGTAGTGCGCAGGATAACCATCCCCAAAACCTTTGTTCTAAAGGTTGGGAGGTTTCTTAAGGGAGTATATTTATTTTCCACACTGAATGGATACCCTTACTATGAACCATAGTGTAGAAAGCTAGTTGTGTCAGTATCCAAACATCATCTTAATCACGGTGCAAGGGGAGGGAAGAATCTACCCCCAAGACACTCACCGTATAGTCACCATGGATTGTTTGCTCAAGGGATTCGGTATCCACTTCCGTCACTTTGAGTATGCACCTGGAAAAGACAAAAACATGGGCGCCCTCTAGGGGGTAACAAGGCTATGTGAGTCGACGCGATTTTAAGCTGTGGGCTGTGATTACTATGATGATCTATTTGACAAATTAAGAGTGAGTCTAACTGAAGTGCTTATCTTGTTTAAAACCTATGGAGATCTCAAGAAAATACACTCTTTGTTTAGATTTTAGGATTAATAAAGCAACTGCCTACTTCTATGCTGTGTTTTTCACATTTAAATCGGATTAAGATCATCCAATTTTTATTTTTTTTATCAAACTATCAAAACATGTCAGTCTCAGAAGTAATTTAGCGCATCCCGTGTCTATTTCGGCGCATCCGTGCTCTATTTTGGCGCATCTGTGCTCTTTTTCGGTGCATCTATGCTCTGTTTCAGCACATTTGTTCTCTGTTTCGGTGCATATGTGCTTTGTTTTAGCGCATCTGTGCTCTATTTCGATGCATCTGTGCTCTGTTTCGGCACATCTGTGCTTTGTTTTAGCGCATTTGTGCTTTGTTTCGGTGCATCTGTGCTCTGTTTTGGCACATTCAGTCTCTATTTTGGCGCATCTATTTTTAGAGCCTAGGTGATTTTCTGACTTTCAGAAATCAAGTTTTATCGGTCTAGTCTTTCCCATGCTCAGAGTTTGGAAGTCTAAAACATTTGCTAAGAAGTCTTTAGAAAGAAAGATTGGAAAGCCCAAGAAGTCTCTTAGTTATAAGAAAGTATTGAAAAAGAGGAAATTTCTATATCAAAGTCGAAAGGTCTTGCTTGAACATAGAACCTTTATTCATCGATATCATGACTATATTAGAGTTTTTACTAATGATTATGTTGTAGAACCTTTATACTCACAAGCTTTCTTTCAAAGAAGAGCCCTTTCTCAAAGGCATAACCACAGTCAGTGTATTTGTTCTTCTTACATTCCCCAACCTGTAATCACATACGCTACTCGTCCAAATCAAATTCTACAATAGAGAACTCAAGTACATTAGGCATCCATTAAAATCCTCTTTCTACAAAGCTAAGATCAAACTTCACAAAGTGCAAAATCATCTTTATTTTCAATCTTTGGTTTAATTCCCACAAACAGGATTTTCATCCTTTCAATCAGGGAATCATGAGCTAAAAATTAAAAATATTTTAAGTCATAGAATCTTCATTCTATCCTGACTTTCATCACCATTACACTATTTCATTCCATTGATAAAATTTAGTAGGAGTTGAGTAAAGCTTATGCCTATTACCATGAGATCTCAAAAGCACATAGAAAAAGATGAAAGTACAATGAGAAAAATGGGTGATAATAGTGAGAGGGAGGAAAACCCCTTTAACACTTCAAATACTGAGGAATTAATGGAAGAAAAACTTCAAGAAGCCGAGCAGGATCCTCAATTCCATACTCTTATGGAAAGGATTTTAGAAAGAAACAAGGAAAGATACTTTCTCTCTTTAGCTATTCAAGGAGCTAAGTTACCTGCCGATTTTGACACAGAAGGGATTAAAGAAAATCTTGAAACTCCCCTTAATGATTTTAGTGCCCTTACTCAACAGATCAGGGAATTACAAGGGCAAATAAAAGAAATGCAAGGGGGAGAAACAAAGAAGTATGTTTTAGAGGAAATATGTCCTTATCTATTTGATAGAAATCTTCAAATGATTCCTTTTCCAAAACATTGTGAAATCCCTAAGTTTGATAGGTATAATGGGAAAACTAACCCCATTGGGCATGTAATGGATTTCTAAAATATGAGCTTAGAATTCGCTCATGACGATACCTATCTAATGCGGTTGTTTCCACAAAGTCTAGGTGGACAATCCATGGAGTGGCTTTCAAAGATCATTTCCCCCATCAAAACCTTTGAAGAGTTGATAAATAAGTTCATATCATAATACTCTTACAACATCCAACACTAGATAACCATGCTTGATCTTTGTAAGATAAAACAAAAAGTAGGGGAATCTTTCACTACATTTTTGCAAAGATGGAGGAGGGTGTTTGCTAGATACTCTCGCCCTGTTCCTGAAAAGGAAAAGATGGAGATCTTCATCGATAGTCTTAATCAAGAAATGAGTTACAAACTAAACCTTCACTGTCTGCAATCATTTGAAAAATTGATTGAAAATGCAATTACTATTGAAGGTGCATTGATCAAATGTGGAGTTATAAAAATTGATAAAGAGGGTTCAAATTCGTACAACAACAACAACAACAACAATCATAATAAGAAAAATGACAAGTCACAATTTTGGACTCAAAATAAAAATGTTGTGAATGATGGGGTAGTAGGTTCCAACAACATGAATACAAAGCCCGCCGTCCTTAATGTGTCAGGTGTTCAATGTAACAATAATACCAGAAATTATAGCACCCAAGGCAATGTTTCTAATCAAGGAAACACAACTAACAATCGAGGGAATAATTTTGGCAATAATCAAAATTCAAATGTGCCCTGATCATCATATTTTTCGAGTCGACAGAGTTTCACTCCCTTGGGCCAATGTTTGGAATCTATTCTCACATAATTATTGAATCAAAATGCTATTACATTGCCACCACAAAGATATTATGAGCCTCGAGTTAAACCACCATCATGGAATGACTCACACTTCTATGATTATCATAGGTGTAAAGGTCATAAAACAAAAAATTTCCAAGGGTTAAAGAATATTGTTCAAGATTTGATTGATAATCATACCATCATAGTTGAAGGAAATAATGTCAATAATGATCATCAAGCATTCAAGAATCCGCTCCCTAATTATCACAAAGGGAAATCCTCAAGTGACAAGGGCAAGAATGTTAATAACATCCACGACATTATTATGAATCATATCTATACTGATGATCCTCAAATCAACGCTATCTGAATCAAAGGTAAGCAAGAATATTGGGAGGTCAATGTTACGAAAAAGGGACAAGCCAAGACCATTGTCAAAGGCAGCTCATCTAAAGCATAAATTCCCCCTCCAAGTTAATACAATTTGGTTGATCAATTGCAAAAAACATCAGCCCAAATTTCTATCTTGGACCTTTTAAAGTTATCACCTGCACATAAGGACATTCTGGAAAAGGCCCTTGTTGATACAACTGTATCTCCTGATCTAGATATCGATAAATTTCAAGCCATGGTGGGACACTTGTCCTCCTACACATGTTTATCTTTTTTATGAAAAAGATGATTCATTCATAACGCATCCACATAATTCATCACTCTATTTAGAAGTCATGGTTCACAAAGTCCGCATTAGGCGTGTTCTTATAGATGGGGGAGCCGGATTAAATATTTGTACTTTAAAATTAGTCCTAGCTTTGGGATATTCAGCAGACTCTATAGATCCACGGAGGAAAATTACAATAAAGGCCTATGATGACGAGGAAAGGACTTCCAAAGGTCTCATCATGTTACCAATCAGAGTGGGACCTGTTGTGAAGAATACCTTTTGTCAGGTTCTCGATTGGGATCTAACCTATAACATACAATTGGGTCATTTATGGATTCATGACATGCAGGTTGTTCCATCTACTTATCATCAATGTTTGAAGTTTTCCTATGATGGACAGGAAGTAACAATACCCGCTGATCACATTAGCAATCAAACTTGTTCTAGCCTAAGAGCAACTCAGGACAAATTTGTCCCACATAATAGAGAGGCTTTGGCCATCTCTACCTCCAAAAAAAAAGAACAAGTGCATGAAATGATAAGCAATTTTGGTACCAAGTTAAAATTAGAAGATAATGTGGTGGGAGAATATTCTTTATCTCTCTCTAATCTACCCCTATCCCCAAGATCCCATGGTCAACCATCAACATCTACACAACAAGCTGCAGTAGTTTTAGCCTCAACTTCAGCCCCCATCACCAAGTTTAATGGGATTTTTATCAAAGAAACTGAAGGAGAGGATAGAGCTATTCTTGATTGGCTCTATAAAGATGAAGAATAATTTGTACAACATATCAAGTTACCCACACAAAAATATAAAAAGGGTTATGCTATCATGCAACAAATGGGTTATGAAGGAAATGGACCTCTAGGTAAAAGGAAAGAAGGTATTGTTGAACCTGTCCAATTAAAAACAATGCACCCAAAAGATAAGACTGGGTTAGGATATGGTGAGGATACTAAGGAAAAACAAAGGCCATCAAATGAGGAATTAGCTGAATCAATTATGAGAATTCAAGCAGATAATTCTGAAACAGACTTAAATGAATATGAATGGGATGACTTCTCAGACGATACTTTCATCTCAGAGAAAAGGGTGGATGTCATACACAAATTCTCACCTACATTCTTCCAAGGAGAAATCTCAAGACCTCCGCTTGATTATGTCTTACAAAGCGACCAGGACTTTAGTGAGACCAATTCGATTCAAAGTGAGATAGATCATTTTGAGGAAGATACCATCTTAGACTTTTCCCATAATAACACTGACAATAACATCATGACCCTAATGGCCAATGACCTTACTCAGCCTAATGATCCATTACCTTTGGTTCATCCCAAACTCATTGATTGGGAACAAGTAACACCCATTGATGTTCCAACTTTTTGAAATGACAAAACCATAATAAACTTTCTTTGTTCATCCCATCCTGAAATAAGTTCCACCGAGGAATCACAATATCAGAGTTTTCAACAGGAAAGTGCCAAGTTTCTCAGCTATGAAATAAATAATATAAAGGAAAGACCTAATGGTGAAAATCTAACAAAGGTAGTATTAGGTCAAGAAAAAAGAAAAATGAAAGAAAGATCTAATGGTGAAAACCTAACAAAGGCAATATTAGATCAAGAAAAGAGGAAAATAAAAAGCGTATCCAATGGTGAAAACCTTTCAAAGGCGCCAGAGGATGGGAAACTTGACACTCTTTCAGAATATTATCAAGAAAGATCTTCCATTCTAATTGAGCCAACAGAGGCACTCAATATAGGTACTACAGAAAAACCTAAAATTTTGCAATTGGCTACATCTATGACAGATGAAGAGGTACCTAGATTTACATAATTTCTCAAAGATAATAAAATCAATTTTGCATGGTCCTACGCAGATATGCATGGATTAGATCTAGATCTCATCATGCATCATCTATCTAATACACTGGAGGGAAAAGCCTATAAAACATAAACTCAAAAAAATGCATCCACATGTTGCGTTGTTGGTTAAAGAGGAATTAAAGAAACTTTTAGATGTTGGATTCATCCGATCCGTAGATTATGCAGAATGGATTTCCAACATCGTGCCTATTTCAAAGCCAGATAGAAGGATCAGAATTTGCACATATTTCAAGGATTTGAATAAAGCATGTCCTAAAGATGACTTTCCCTTACCAAACATTGATATGATTATGGATTTAACTACTAGACATGCAATGTACTCATTGATGGATGGATTTCCAGGATATAATCAGATAAAGATTGCACCAGAAGATCAGGATAAAACAACATTTACATGTCCTTGGGGTATCTATTGCTAGACCGTAATTCCATTTGGATTGAAAAATGCAGGAGCTACATACCAATGAGCAATGACAACAATTTTTGACGATATGATGCATACATTCATGGAAGATTATGTTGATGATCTTCTTGCCAAGTCTAACACTAGAGAATGACACATTGATATCTTATCTAAAATTTTCAAAAGAATGGAACAATTCAAAGTAAGACTTAATCCAAAGAAATGTGTCTTTGGAGTGAAATCTGGAAAGTTACTAGGTTACATTGTGTTGGAAAAGGGAATTGAAGTGGATCCAGCTAAGGTACAAGAAATTCTTGATATGTCACCACCAAGGAAAATTAGTCAACTATGATCTTTACAAGGATGGTTATAATCCATTCACAGATTCATTGCTCAACTGGCAGATAAAATTTTGCCATTTACACATCTCTTGCACAGGAATGTTCCATTCAAATGGGAGTACAAATGCGAAGTAGCATTTGATTAGATAAAGCAGTATCTCATGAATCCACCAGTGTTGATTCCAACAGTACAAGGTGTGCCTCTCATATTATACATTGCTGCCACAAAAGTATCTTTAGGAGCATTATTGGCACAAGAAGATAACTCAGGAAAAGAACGAGCCAATTATTACATCTGCCGAACCTTAACAAGTCATGAGCTAAATTATACCTTCATTGAAAAAGCTTGTTTTGTAGTGGTGTTCACTTCTCAAAATTTATGACACTACATGCTAACTCATACAATAAAGCTTGTGTCTAAGATTGACCCACTCAAATATCTTCTAAGTAAGGCGACCTTAACTGGCATGTTAGCTAAATGGGTTATGATATTAAGCGAGTTTGATATTCAGTATGTGGATCAAAAAATTATAAAATTAAAATTAATTGCAGATCAATTAGCAGAAGCGCCAATGCTAGCGGAACACCTAATACATGTTGACTTTCCTGATGCCGACATGTTCACAGAAGATATCCAATGGTCATGGTCACTCTAATTTGATCGTTCTTACACTCAACATGGTTCAGGAGCAGGAATTCTTTTTATTACACCTCAAGGACATACTATCCCAAAATTTTATCAGCTAATGTTTCCTTGCACAAACAACATAGGTGAGTATGAGGCATTAATAATCAACATGAGAATTGCAGTAGACTGGAAAATCACAGAACTTCAAGTTTTTGGCGATTCACAACTTGTTATAAATCAAATCAATGATGAATATCACACTAAAGATGACAAGTTGATAACTTACAAAAGAATGGTGGAAGATCTCAAGAAATACTTTGTTAATATCAAGCTCATACAGATTTTGTGCATTGATAATAAAGAAACAAATGCTATGGCTACAATCACCTCTCTACTCCTATTGATAGAGAATAAAAAATGGTACGATTTCTTGGTTGAAAAATTGTTTTCTCCCACCCATGACAATCCTAAAACTCAAATCATTTTCCATCTGATGAGTTCTCACTCTTCCTTATATGGCCAAATTTACACTTACCTAAGAGATACTATTTTACCCTTAGGCTTGTCTAGGAATCAAAAACAAAATTTCATTCATCAATCATCCCGTTACACCTTAATTTCTGACATCTTATACCAGCATGGTTGGGATGGTACCCTCCTTAGATGTCTTGAACGCGATGAATCAGAAAAGGCCTTACAGGAGGTCCGTGGTGGAATTTGTGGGACACATTCAAGTGGACTAACCTTAGCAAAGAAACTTGTAAGACTAGGGTACTAATGGCCAACCATGGAGAAAGAATCATTCGCCTTTGTGAAGAAATGTGCAAAATGTCAGATTCATGGGAATCTCATTCATGTTCCTGCTCAGGAATTACAACCCCTCACCACAACATTGCCTTTCACTTAGTGGGGATTGGAATTGGTTGGAAAGATACATCCATCATCTTCAAATGGACATAAGTTTATCATTACAGCCATTGAGTATTTCACTAAGTGGATCAAAGTTTTTCCTCTAACAACTGTTACGGGAAAATAAATCTCTTCATTCATCTTGAATTACATCATTTCCAGATATGGCATTCCTAACTCCATTATCATAGACAATGGTAGACCCTTTAAAAATCAAGATGTTGATGAAATATGTGAAATATTTCACATCCAACATAGGT
Source organism: Sequoiadendron giganteum (assembly GCA_007115665.2). Lineage (NCBI taxonomy): Eukaryota > Viridiplantae > Streptophyta > Pinopsida > Cupressales > Cupressaceae > Sequoiadendron > Sequoiadendron giganteum. The sequence goes on along the minus strand of CM021104.1, from coordinate 14,565,143 downwards.
TCTCTACCCCTTATTATCCACAAGGTAATGGTCAAGCCAAAGCTTCAAACAAAACAATTCTAAAGATTTTGAAGAAAACACTAAATGAAGCAGGTTGTGATTGACATGTCCAATTGAATCCAACATTATGGGCCTACAGAACAAGCATTCACACACCGACAAGAGCTACTCCTTATGCATTGGTCTATGGAGTAGAGGGTATTCTACCATTGGAAGTTGAGATTCCTTCACTTTGAGTATCACTCAAAGGGATAATCAATGATGAAGACTACAAAATATCAAGGTTGCAAGAGCTAGAACTACCTGATGAACGACGTCAAACTGTGGTTAATCACTTAAAGGGATAACAAAATATTATGTCCCATAGCTACAATCATAGAGTCAAACCATGAAATTTCCAAGTGGGTGATTTGGTTCTCAGAGAAAACCCTCGAAATCAACAAGATCGGGAAAAGAAAGGCAAGTTTGAGCCTAATTGGTTGGGCCCATTCGTTATCATTGCAGCATATGGATTGGGGTCATATCAATTGTCAACAGCAGAAGGGGACCTATTTGAAGATCCAACCAACAACATTCATTTGAAAAGTTTCTACACCTGAGAAAATATCAAAAACAAAAAAAAAACAAAAAAAATATTTCCTTGATGGAAACCTGGCAAATAGGCATCTTGGTAATAACAAAAAAATCATAAAATCAAGAAAAAGTGCAATAAAAAAAATGGTGAAAACTTGGCAAATAGACATTGTTTGTGATTTTATTTGGCTCTCTCATCTATTAGGATTCGTTCTGCATATCCATCCTTTTATCAGCATCACGCACACACCTCACCATCGTATTCGCATTGCATCATTCTCCTTGGAATGACAAGGATCTCATCATGGCTTGATTATTTTAGGGTTATCCATTGCAACAGTTGTGTCTAGCAAGAGTCAAAGTACAAGGTCACTAGGGGGAAGTTTGCTTATTGAAATTTTTCTAGCAGATAGTCGGCAACGTGTGTCTAGAATCAGGATATCGGAAACAATAGTATTGTCCAATTAAACTGAGCTTACATGACTATTTTGATAGATAATTTAAAACAAATTGGATGATCTTAATCTGAATAAAATGAATGATAAACTTAAAAGCATAAGTTGCGAAAGGTTGTTTTGATATTTGATGACATCATATCTTTGGAGTGGTTCAATGATTTACTGAACTAGAATCACAAGGAAGAAGTATGATTTTTCTTTGCTTGTTGTTTGTAAGTTAATCATTAGTATTGTGCAAATTGGTCACATGACATACTCTATAATGTATCATTGATGACATTTCAGAATTTGCATACGAAAATGGTAAACTTTTGTTTGTTTATGCAAGCAATACTCAGGTCATCTTGGTTCAATTATACCTCGATGCTTGTATTAACTTGCTACATCAAACATTATGGAAGTAGTACTCAGGTCATCATTGGTGCTAACATACCCTTTGATGCTTGTACTAACTTTCAACATATCAAAATGCTCAATGATGACAACTAAACACAACAGGGAATGGCAACAACAAGAATGGTTCATTATTTCATTTAGGATTGCATAATTCATTATTAGGATTGTATAATTCATTTTTAGGACTCCATAATTCATTTGCATTTCGAGGGCCATTTTAAATAAATTTTTGAGGGTTGATCACATTCTCAAATATATTTTTTAGACAATGGTTGAGTATGATTGGACATTTGTTACATCTCATTTTCATTATCATTCACATGCATTTTATCATTGCACTTGCATACTTACATCATCATTTCATTTCATTATCATCTTATTTATTCATCATGATCATTATCCATTATTACAAATCATATACATGGTCGTTATATTAATCATTCATTAACATATACATTTTCATATTTCACACGCATTCATAAATAAAATTGCATTCATCACTTAGGTTATCATGTTCATTTCCATGGCATCATATATCATAAGTTCATTACATAAGTGTAATTCCATTATCATCATTATTACATCATAAATCATGTCATGTTCATATCATTCATTACATATTACATCATCATAAATCATATTCTCTCATTTCATCTAAAACATTTACATGCTACATCCTACATTCATTGCATACATCATGAAGAAAGAAAAAATCATTTAGATTAGATCATATCATTATCACATCATCATACATGACATAGCATATAAAAGTAAAAACATATCATCCATAACACATGCATAATCAAATCATCATTGCATATCATAGATCTCATCAAAATAAATGTTTAGGAATACAAGGATATCAAATGTTTCAAAAAGATATATCGCATACAATGGCATAAATGTGTACAAAATGCTCATCATTGAGGGGCATCTAGCCGTGGAACATGACTGTTGTTGCTGTGTATGTTAGAATGTGTCAATTAAATTGCATATAAACTAGTACACCAATGAAACATTAGATTGAAGAAAACTAAATAAAATAAAATAAACGCAAACTCTAAACAACAGCTTCTTCAAATTCGTTCCATTGTCCTCTATCTCCAAGGATTCGCTTTAAGATGTTTGCTCTCAGTTGTGCAAACAACAGCTTATAGAATGGCACTTGAGAGAATGAGATTATCAAAAATGCATATGCATATGAAAGATTGAACTTATTGAATTAAAATGCTATGAAATGCTTAAGATGCGACTATAATAACTACGCATGAAAATATGAGATTCGAGGTCCTTTTTAGCTCATGAAAGGGCTGCATTTATAGATTTTCAAAGGTAGGAATTCGATTGGCCAAGATCAACGGTCGAGTTCAAACTTGTTGAAATGAATGGTGAGAGATTGAGAATTTGAAAAGAAAGTGGAATTCTGAGAGACAGAAAATGAAGAGACAAATTGAAAGGTGTCTCTCATAATTAAATAAATAAATATTTAATTATGTGTGAAAGAAATATGAAAAGGCTTTAATTAAATATTGCAATTATTTAATTATGTGAGAAAAGAAAAAACCTTTTAATTAAATATTAAAAATATTTAATTTTTGGTGAGAGGAGTGGGAATTTGGAAAATGATTTAATTAAATATTGAAAATATTTAATTAAATGTGGAGGGAAGAATAATCATTTAAATTTATAATTTAAACTTTGATAATTAATGTAAATAAATTATAAAATCTATTTAATTAATTAAGAAGATAGCATTAATTAAATAAACTTATTTATTTAATTAAATTAGAAGAATTAGAAAAATGAACAATATAAATAAATAATTAAATTTATTTATATGTAGAAGACTTAAGAAACATTAATTAAATAATTCATATTTAATTAATTAATAGGTTCGATTGATCGTGACCATTTTTAGATGTGTACATTTTGCCCCTCTTTGAAGTGATGTGTTTTACGCATTACTTCAAAGAATTTTTCCCTGACTTTGAAAAATTACTGATGATGCTATATGCCCCCTCGAGAGATAAATCACGTGATGAGAATGATTATGAGACTGATTTGGAAGATTTTCAGATGATTTCGGAGAAAAATGGCAATTTAACTCTCGAAATAGCACTTTTCAGAGTAATAAATGCTATTTTTACCCCTTTAAAAGATGAAAAAGATGAGAAGTCATTTCATTTGAACAATACATTTTCAGGAAATTTGGAGCTCTAAGAGAGAGAAAAGCAATGCCAATCCCATATGAGCTCCATAGATTCGAGCGAGGTCACCATCATTACAGACCACCTGCGTATGGACCTCCGGTAAGTCGATCCAAACCTCTCTGTTAAATTTTTATGCATTTTTGGATGCTTTTTGAATTTTTTCAAATTTTAAAATTTTGTTTTAGTGCATGCGATAGGTCTTTCAACGCATATAGTAGATAGTTTAGTGCATCCAAAGTGGTGCATAGGGATAGAACAGTCACGCATAAAGGCCAAATAATCGCGTAAAGGTGATTTAGCACATAGGATAGATAAAATGGCGCATCTCTGAAACCTGCTTGTGGAAGATGATAGATTAGCGCATAGAAGATTTAGCACATCCATGAACTATTATAGCGCATATGCTTGATGAAATAGCGCATCCATGAAATCATGCATCCATAGACTATTTTAGCGCATCCATGGAATAAAGTTGCGCATCCATGGTTTTCACGCATTGATTGACTATTTTAGCGCATCCATGGATTTTTTCCGAATTTCAATTTTTGAAGAAAAATTAATGCATGCTTGATGATTGTTGCTAGATTAGACAACATATTTTATGCATTTGAATATCATCGATGAATAGATTTGATAAATTTTCATTCGTGCTTGAAGAACAAATATGTTTGATAGATTTTGCTTCCATGTGATATGGAAAAAAAAAATAGAGATGATAATTTTCTTTCATGATTGAAAGTAAAATAGCTTAAGTCATGATGATTGTTAAACTTGTTTCCATGTGATATGAAAAACAAATAGTATGATAGATTTGCTTGATGTACTAATTGATTGATTTTGCATGCTTGCTTGATAATTTTGTAAAGGAGGATTTTAGCCTCCTTCAGATCAGAGAGAGATTTCCACAGACATGGGAGACAATTCCCCAACTATCCCATGATGATTTGGGAGTGATAGACCAGTGTGGCTTGAGATCTATGTTGAGTATCTTGTAGTATCGTGTCAACAGAGCACTGTTGACTACCTTAGCAAAAAGGTGGCACAACGAGCACAACACCTTCCACTTACCGACAGGAGAGATTACAAAGACTCCAGAGGATGTATATAGGATTTTGGGTATTCTTGTGGTTGGAGAGCTTGTGATTTATGATCACAAGAAGATTAGGGGTACAGATGCTTTGAGACAGGTCTTCCAGGATCCTCATGTCTGTGGATATGAGATTCCCTGGAAGGAGATGACGGAGAGATATGCCCCACTGCCTTTCATTTTAGCAAGGATGATTGGTGGTTTCCTTTGTCCTGATCGCAGGTCAAAGGGACTATCAGTTGGGTGGGGGAGGATCCTAGAGGACATGCTTCTCCGCCGTACTAGATATGCATGGGGATCATGCATGCTTGCCCATCTGTACCATGACCTTCATCAGGTCGTGTATACAAAGGGGAAGAGTCTTTCCTGCGAGGTGACTCTTTTATAGTTATTCATGTGGGAGCACTTCGCGATTACCCGCCCTATTGTTAGGAGAGATTGTCCCATCAGATTCCCTTATGCTTATGTGTATACAGGGCCCCTTGTCTAGCCGAGGCTAGGCAAATTGGAGTACTGGAGATGGGTACTTGATGATTTGGACACGGTCATCTAGCGACCGTATGTGGATTGTGACCCGTGACAGGCATACAACATAGAGTTGCCATATGTTACAAGGCCCAGATACTTGATTGGATGCACCCCCTTCATCATCGAGAGATTTTTGGGTCAGAGGGTTTTGAGGCAGTATGGATGGGTTCAGATGATGCCCCAGGGGATGACACACTATGCCAAGCATCGAGGAGATATACCAGAGTGGGGGCCGGTTTTGACTATTGAGGCCACCAGAGAGGAGTACTTTGAGTTGCAACCAGATGATTTGACCATTCGACCAGAGGTCACAGATGTAGGGATGACGGATGACTATGTTGCATATTTCTACACACATCCATTTCCTCGTTTCACTAGTCTAGATGAGCCTACGCCATTGATGGGGGGTCCATTTATCCAAGCAGGGTTACAACAGCCACAGGGACATCCAGTAGCAAGGCAGCCATAGGATCAGGGGCAGGTACAAGCAGAGCAGGTGGAAGATATTGATGGGGTAGCCATGGAGGTGGATGATGAGAGTTTAGAGGCCGAGGAGACAGATGAGGAGTCAGACGACTCCGATGATGGGGATGATCAGGATGGTGGAAGGTAGAGACTATTCTTTGACATTCTCTTCAAAATGAGGCCACGGACAGCTAGAGTAGTGGGTCAGGCCAGCACTTCAGTGCCATGGATCACCATCAGGGCTCCGTCATAGGGATAGTTAGATGCCTTGCAGACCAAGGTTCAGACTCTTAAGAGTCAGCTAGCACAGTCCTAGGTGACCATCAGTCAGCTGCAGGGACAGATAGCATAGCCACCACCTCCTGACCCATAGATAGCACAGCTTACGGCCGAGAGGGACAACTTCTGAGAGAGATGTGTACAGGCCGAGGGGGTAGCTGAGAGGCTACTGAGATCAATGGAGAGCATCTCTATTGGAGAGGTTGTGGCAGAGGGATTAGAGACTACTCGAGAGGCCGAGTATTATAGGATGCGCTACTTTGAGGTAGTGCCACCTGAGCGGCAGATAACTTTCACGTAGTTAGGTACTTAGACTCGGACTCACTCACGCAGTCACTCTAGGAGTGCGACTAGGAGCATGGGCCAGCCAAGCAAACGAGAGATTAGAGCCTCCGGGAGCAGAGATCCAACAAGACCCACTACCTTCAGTGGCAGCAGTAGCCATGATCCACAACTAGATGCCCCTCAGCGATGAGCATTTTGTTATACACATTAGTGCCATTGTATGATATATCTTTTTGAAACATTTGATATCCTTGTATTTCTAGACATTTGTTTTGATGAGATCTATGATATGCAGTGGTGATTTGATTATGCACATGCGTCATGGATGATTTATGTATATGTTATGGATGTTTTGATTTAAAATTTTTATTTTATTTTATGATGTATGTAATGAATGCAAGATGCAAGATGTAAATGATTATGATTTATGATGATGATGATGATGTAATGATGTAATGAAAAATGCACTCATGTAATGATCTTATGATATATGATGTAACGATGTGAAAAATATGAATGTAATTTTTATTTTATGAATGTGTGAAACATGCCGATGTATATGTTAATGAATGATGAATGATAACCATGCCTATGATGTAATGATGAAAAATGACATGATAAGGAATATGATAATGATATGAAATGATGATGATGAGATGTAACAAACGTCCAATCTTACTCAACCATTGTCGAAAAAGATATTTAAGAATGTGATTCACCCTCAAAAATCTATTTTAAAAAGAACCTCAAAATGCAAATGAATTATGTAGTCCTAAATGAATTATGCAACCCTAAATGAAATAATGAATCATTCTCCTTGTTGCCATTTCTTGCTGTGTTTAGTTATCATCATTGAGCCTTTTGATATGTTGAAAGTTAGTACAAGCATCAAAGGGTATGTTAGCACTAATGATGACCTGAGTACTGCTTCCATAATCTTTTAATGTAGCAAGTTAATACAAGCATCGATGGTATAATTGAACCAAGATGACCTGAGTATTGCTTGCATAAATAGACAAAAGTTAATCAATTTCCTATGCAGATTCTGAAATGTCATCAATGATCTTTTGTAGAACATGTCCCATGACCAATTTGCATCATACTAATGATTAACTTACAAACAACAATCAAAGAAAAATCATAATTCTTCCTCGTGATTCTAGTCCAATACATCATTGAACCACTCCAAAGATATGATGTCATCAAATATCAAAACAACAATTTGCAACTTTTGCTTTTAAGTTTTGTCATTCATTTTATTTAGATTAAGATCATCCAATTTGTTTTTAAATCATCTGTCAAGATAATCATGTAAGATCAGAAAACTATTGTTTCAAACACTTTGATGTTAGACACATGTTGCTGACTACCTCCTAGAAAAGCGAACTACCCCCTAGTGACCTTGTACTCTGGCTCTTGCTAGACACAACTGTTGCGATGGTTAAACCTCAAATCATCAAGCCATGATGAGATCCCTGTCGTTTCAAGGAAAATGATGCAAATGCGATAGTGAGGTGTGTGTGATACTAATGCGAGGATGCATATGCAGAATGAATCCTAATAGATGAGAGAGCTAAATGAAATCACAAACAATGCCTGTTTGCTAGGTTTTCATTGTTCATTTTTATTACACTTTTTCCTAATTTTATGATTTTTTTGTTATTACCAAGATGCCTATTTGCGAGGTTTTCATCAAGGCAATGTTTTGATATTGATTTTATTTTATTTTTTAATTTTTATATTTTTTTCAGGACTTTTTATATTGTTTTTTATTTTTATTTTTTAGGTGTAGAACCTTTTTAGATGAATGTTGTTGATCGGGTCTTCAAACAGGTCCCCTTCTGCTATTGACAACTGATATGCACCCGATCTGTAGGCTACAACGATAATGAATGGACCTAACTAGTTAGGTTCAAATTTACCTTTCTTTTCCCGATCTTGTTGATTTCAAGGGTTTTCTTTGAGGACCAAATCACCCACTTCAAAACTTCATGGTTTGACTCTGTGATTGTAGCTATGGGACATGATTTGTTGATATCCCTTCAAGTGATTAACTGCAATTTGACGTCATTCATCAAGTAATTCCAACTCTTGCAATCTTGATACTCTGTAGTCTTCGTCATTGATTAGCCCTTTGAGTGATACTCATAGTGAAGGAATCTCAACTTCAAGTGGCAAAATAGCTTCTGCTCCATAGACCAAAGCATAAGGAGTAGCTCCTATCGATGTACGAATGCTTCTTCGATAGGCCCATAATGCTGGATTTAATTGGACATGCCAATCACGACTTGCTTCATTCACTGTTTTCTTCAGAATTTTCAGAATTGTTTTGTTTGAAGCTTTAGCTTGACCATTCCCCTGTGGATAATAAAGTGTGGATTATCTATGTTGGATGTGAAACCTTTCACACAGTTCATCAACATCTTGATTTTTAAAGGGTCTACCATTATCCATGATGATGGAGTTAGGAATGCCATATCTGCAAATGATATAATTCAATATGAATGAAGAGATTTTTTTACCCGTAACAGTTGTTAAAGGAACAAATTCAATCCACTTAGTGAAATACTCAGTGGTTGTAATGATACATTTGTGTCCATTTTAAGATGATGGATGTATCTTACCAACCAAGTCCAATCCCCACTGAGCGAAAGGCCATGTTGTGGTAAAAATTTGTAATTCCTGAGCAAGGGCATGAATGAGATTCCCATGAATCTGACATTTTGCACATTTCTTCACAAAGGCGAAATATTCTTTCTCCATAGTTGGCCAATAGTATCCTAATATTACAAGTTTATTTGCTAAGGTTAATCCACTTGAATGTGTCCCAAAAATCCCACCATGGACCTCTTGTAAGGCTTTTTATGATTCATCACATTCAAGACACCTAAGGAGGGTACCATCTAGACCATGCCTGTATAGGATGTCAGCAATTAAGGTATAACGGGATGATTGATGAATGAAATTTTGTTTTTGATTTCTAGACAAGCCTAAGGGTAAAGTAGTATCTTTCAAGTAAGTGTAGATTTTGACATATAAGGAAGATTTGGAACTTGTTAGATGGAAAGTGATTTGCGTTTTAGGATCGTCATGGGTGGGAGAAAACAATTGTTCCATCAGGAAATTGTACCATTTTTTATTCTCTGAGAATTGGAGTAGAGAGGCAATTGTAGCCATGGCATCTGTGGCTTTGTTATCAATGCATGGAATCTATTCGAACATGATATTAACAAAGTATTTCTTGAGATCATCCACCATTCTTTTTTAAGGCATCAATTTTTCATCTTTAGTGTGGTATTCATCATTGATTTGATTTATGACAAGCTTTGAGTCACCGAAAACTTGAAGTTCTGTAATTGTCCAATTTACTGCAATTTTCATGTTGATTATCAATGCCTCATATTTAGTTATGTTGTTTGTGCAAGGAAACATCATCCGATAAGATTTTGGGATCATATGTCCTTGAGGTGTAATGAAAAGAATTCCTGCTCCTGAACCATGTTGAGTGTAGGAACCATCAAAGTAGAGTGACCATGATTGTTGGATATCCACTATGAAAATATCGGCATCAGGAAAATAAACATGTATTGGATGTTCTGTTGACATTGGTGCTTCTGCTAATTGATCTGCAATTACTTTTCCTTTTATAGCTTTTCGATCTACATACTGAATATCAAACTCGCTTAAGATCATGACCCATTTAGCCAACCTGCCAGTTAAGGTTGCCTTGCTTAGAAGATACTTGAGTGGGTCAATCTTAGCCACAAGCTTTACTGTATGAGTCAACATGTAGTGTCATAATTTTTGAGAATTGAGCACCATCACTAAACAAGCTTTTTCAATGAAGGTGTAATTTAGCTCGTGACTTGTTAGAGTTCTGCTGATGTAATAAATGGCTCGTTCCTTTCCTGAGTAATCTTCTTGTGCCAATAATGCTCCTAAAGATACTTCTGTGGCAGCAATATATAATATGAGAGGCACACCTTGTATTGGTGGAGTCAATACTGGAGGATTCATGAGATATTGCTTTATTTGATTAAAGGCTGCTTCACATTTGTTCTCCCATTTGAATGGAACATTCTTGTGCAAGAGATGTGTAAATGGTAAACTCTTATCTACTAGTTGAGCAATGAATCTTTGAATGGATTGTAATCGTCTCTGCAAAGAGCATAGTTGACTGATGTTCCTTGGTGGTGGCATATCAAGGATTGATTGTACTTTAGCTAGATCCACTTCAATTCCCTTTTCTAACACAATGTATCCTAATAACTTTCTGGATTTTACTCCAAAGACGCATTTCTTAGGATTAAGTCGTACTTTGAATTGTTCCATTCTTTTGAAAATTTTAGACAAGATATTGATGTGTCCTTATCTAGTGTTAGACTTGGCAAGAAGATCATCAACATAATCCTCCATAAATGTATGCATCATGTCATGAAAAAATGTTGCCATCGCTCATTGGTAGGTAGCTCTCGCATTCTTCAATCCAAATGGCATTGCATTCCAACAATATCTACCCCAAGGACATGTGAATGTTGTTTTATCCTGATCTTCTGGTGCAATCTTTATTTGGTTGTATCTTGAGAATCCATCCATCAATGAGTACATTGCATGTCCAGTAATTAAATCCACAATCATATCAATGTTTGGTAAACGAAATTCATCTTTAGGACATGCTTTGTTCAAATCCGTGCAAATTCTGATCCTTCCATCTGGCTTTGAAATAGGCACAGTATTGGAAATCCATTCTGCATAATCTATGGATCGAATGAATCCAACGTCAAGAAGTTTCTTTAGTTCCTCTTTAACCAACAATGCAACATGTGGATGCATTTTTCTGAGTTTTTGTTTTACAGGTCTTGCCCCCGGTGTAATAGATAGATGATGCATGATGAGATCCGGATCCAATCCAGGCATATCTGCATAGGACCATGCAAAACTAATTTGATTATCTTTGAGAAATTCTATGAATTTAAGTACTTCATCTGTAAGAGATGCAGCCAATTGCAACACTTTAGGCTTTTTTGTGGTACCTATATTGAGTGCCTTCGTTGGTTCGATCAAAATGGAAGATCTTTCTTGATAGTACTCTGGAAGAGTGTCAAGTTTCCCATCCTCTGGCACCTTTGAAAGGTTTTCACCATCGAATATGCTTTTTATTTTTCTCTTTTCTTGATCTAATACTACCTTTGTTAGGTTTTCACCATTAGATCTTTCTTTCATTTTTCTTTTTTCTTGACCTAATACTGCCTTTGTTAGGTTTTCACCATTAGGTCTTTCTTTTATGTTATTTATTTCATAGTTGAGAAACTTGGCACTTTCCTGTCAAAAACTCTGACCTGGCGATTCCACGGTGGAACTTGTTTTGGGATGTGATGAGAAAAGAAAGTTTATTATGGTTTCATCATTTGGAAAAGTTCGAACATCAATGGGTGTGATTTGTTCCCAATCAATGAGTTCAGGATGAACCAAAAGTAATTGATCATTAGAATGAGTAAAGTCATTGGTTGTTAGGGTTATGATGTTATTGTCAACGTTATCATGGGAGAAGTATAAGATGGTATCCTCCTCAAAATGTTCTATCTCGCTTTGAATCGAATTGGTCTCACTAGAGTCATGATCACTTTGTACGACGCATTCAAATGGAGGTCTTGAGATTTCTCCTTGTAAGAATGTAGGTGAGAATTTGTGTATCACATCCACTCTTTTTTCTGAGCTAAAAGTATCATCTAAGAAGTCATCCCATTCATATTCATTTGAGTCTGTTTCAAAATTATCCGCTTGAATTTTCAGAATTGATTCAATTAATTCCTCCTTAGACGGCCTTTGTGTTACTTTTTCATTAGTATCCTCACCGTACCCCAACCCAGTCTTATCTTTTGGGTGCATTGTTTTTAATTGGACAAGTTCCATAATACTTTCTTTTCTCTTACCTAGAGGGCCATTTCCTTCATAACCCATCTATTGCATGATAGCATAACCCTTTCCATATTGTTGTGTGGGTATCTTGATATGCTGTACGGATTCTTCTTCATCTTTATAGAGCCAATCAAGAATATCTCTATCTTCCCCTTCAGTTTCTTTGATAAACATCCCATTAAACTTGGTGATGGGGGTTGAAGTTGAGGTTAAAACTGTTGCATCTTGCGGTGTAGATGTTGATGGCTGACCATGAGATCTTGGTGATAAGGGTAGATTAGAGAGAGATAAAGAATATTCTCCTACCCCATTATCTTTCAATTTTAACTTGCTGCCAAAATTGTTTATCATTTCTTGTACTTGTTATTTGTTTTTGGAGGTAGAGATGGCCAAAGCCTCTCTATTATGTGGGACAAATGTGTCATGAGTCACTCTTAGGTTAGAACAAGTTTGACTTCTATGGTGATCAGTGGGTATGGTTACTTTCTATCCATCATATGGAAACTTCAAACATTGATGATAAGTAGATGGAACTGCTTGCATGTCATGGATCCATGGATGACCCAATAGTATGTTATAGGTTAAATCCCGGTCGAGAACCTGACAAAAGGTATTCTTCACAATAGGTCCCACTCTAATTGGTAACATGATAAGACCTTTAGAAGTTCTTTCCTCATCATCATAGGCCTTGATTGTAATTTTCGTCTGTGGGTCTATAGAGTCTGCTGAATATCCCAAAGCTAGGACCAATTTTAAAGTATAAATATTTAATCCAGCTCCCCCATCTATAAGGACACGTCTAATGCGGGCTTTGTGAACCATGACTTCTAAATATAGTGATGAATTATGCGAATGGGTTATGGATGAATCATCTCTTTCCGAAAAAGATAGACATGTGTTGGAGGATAAGTGTCCCACCATGGCTTAAAATTTATCAGTATCTAGATCAGGAGATATAGTTGTATCGACGAGAGCCTTTTCTAGAATGTCCTTATGTGCATGTGATAATTTTAAAAGCTCCAAGATAGAAATTTGGGCTGACGTTTTTCGTAATTGCTCAACCAAATTTGTATTTACTTGGAGGGGGAATTGCTGCTTTAGATGAGCTGCCTTTGATAATGATCTTGGCTTGTCCCCTTGTAGTAACATTGACCTCTCGATATTCTGGCTTACCTTTGATTCGGATAGCATTGATTTGAGGGTCATCAATATAGATATGATTGATAATAATGTCTTGGATGTTATTAACATTCTTGCCCTTATCCTTTAAGGATTCCCCTTTGTGATAATTAGGGAGCAGATTTTTGAATGGTTGATGATCATTATTGACATTGTGTCCCTCAACTGTGATGGTATGATTATCAATCAAATCTTGAATGATATTCTTTAACCCTTGGCAACTGTTTGTTTTATGACCTTTGCATCTATGATAATCAAAGAAGTGTGAGTCATTCCACGATGGTGGTTTAACTCGAGGTTCATAGTCTCTTTGTGGTGGCAATGTAATAGCGTTTTGATTCAATAATTCTTTGAGAATGGATTCCAAAGATTGGCCCAAGGGAGTGAAACTCCGTTGATTTGAAAAATATGATGGTCTCGACATATTTGAATTTTGATTATTGCCAAAATTATTTCCACAAGCATTATTTGTGTTTCCTTGATTAGAAACATTGCCTTGGGTGTTAGGATGTCCAATATTATTGTTATGTTGAACACTTGACACATTAAGAATGGCGGGCTTCATATTCACATTGTTAGCACCTACTACCCCATCATTCCCAACATTTTTATTTTGAGTCCAAAATCGTGACTTTTCATTGTTGTTACTATGGTTGTTGTTATTGTTGTTGTACGAATTTCAACCCTCTTTATCAATTTTTAGAATTCCACGCTTGATCAATGCACCTTCAATAGTGATTGCGTTTTCAATCAATTTTTAAAATGATGGAGGAAAATGAAGATTTAGTCTTTAACTCATTTCTTGATTAAGACTATTGATGAAGATATCCATATTTTCCTTTTCAGGAACAGGACGATAATATCTAGCAAACGTTCTTCTCCATCTTTGCAAAAATGTAGTGAAAGATTCCTCTACTTTTTGTTTTATCTTACAAAGATCAAGCATGGTTATCTGATGTTGGATGTTGTAAGAGTATTGTGATATGAATTTATTTATCAACTCTTCAAAGGTTTTGATGGGGGGAATGATCTTTGAAAGCCACTCCATGGATTGTCCACACAGACTTCGTAGAAACAATCGCATTAAGTAAGTGTCTTCATGAGAAAATTCTAAACTCATATTTCAGAAATCCCTTACATGCTCAATGGGGTCAATTTTCCCATTATATCTATCAAACTTAGGGATTTCACAATGCTTTGGAAAAGGTATCATTCGAAGATTTCTATCGAATGGGTAGGGACATATTTCTTCCAAAACATACTTCTTTGGTGCTCCCCCTTGCATTTCTTTTATTTGCCCTTGTAATTCTTTAATTTGTTGAGTAAGGGCACTAAAATCGTTAAGAGGAGTTTCAAGATTCTCTTTAATCCCTTCTGTGTCAAAATCAGCAGGTAATTTGGCTCCTTGAATAGCTAAAGAAAGGAAGTACCTTTCCTTGTGTCTTTCTAAAATCTTTTCCATAAGAGTATGGAATTGAGGATCTTGTTCTACTTCTTGAAGTTTTTCTTCCGTTACTTCTTTAGTATTTGGAGTGTTAAAGAGGTTTTCCTCCCTCTCATTATTATCACCCATTTTGCTTACTATACTTTCCTCTTTTTCTATGTGCTTTTGAGATCTCGTGGTAATAGACATAAGCTTTACTCAAATCCTACTAACTTTGATCAAAGGAATGAAATAGTGCAATGGTGATGAAAATCAGGATAGAATGAAGATTCTATGACTAAAAAGATTTTTAATCTTTAGTTCGTGATTCCCTAAGTGAAAGGATGAAAATCCTATTTGTGGGAATTAAACCAAAGATTGAAAAATAAAGGTGATTTTGCACTTTGTGAAGTTTGATCTTAGCTTTGTAGATAAATGAACTTAGTGGATTCCTAAATGTATTCGAGTTCTCTATTGCAGAATTTGATTTGGATGAGG
The DNA here is from genome assembly GCA_007115665.2 of Sequoiadendron giganteum. Classification (NCBI taxonomy): domain Eukaryota; kingdom Viridiplantae; phylum Streptophyta; class Pinopsida; order Cupressales; family Cupressaceae; genus Sequoiadendron; species Sequoiadendron giganteum. Next base: position 14,549,843 of record CM021104.1, on the reverse strand, counting down.
AGTATATGTGATTGTAGGTTGGGGAAAAATAAGAAGGACGACTACACCTTGATTTCTGAAAATTCAGAAAATCACACCTAAGCTTCGAAAAAAAGATGTGCCAAAACAGAGACTGAATGCACTAAAACAGAGCACAGATGTGCCGAAACAGTGCACAGATGCGCTGAAACAAAGCACAAATGCGCTGAAATAGAGCACATATGCGCTAAAATAGAGACCCAATGTGCTAAGACAGAGACCAAATGCGCTAAGACAGAGACTGAATGCGCTAAGATAGAGACCAAATGCACTAAAACAGCTCTGAGACTGACATGTTTTGACAATTTGATACAATTTTCTTGTTTTGGATGATCTTAATCTGATTTAAATATGAAAAACACAGCATAGAAGCTGACAATTGTTTTGTTAATCCTAAAATCTAAACAAAGAGTGTATGTTCTTGAGATTTCCACAGGTTTTTGAACAATATAAGCACTTCAGTCAGACTCACTCTTAATTTGTCAAATAGGTCATCAAAGTAATCACAACCCACATCTTAAAATCGCATCGACTCACACAACCTTGTCACCCCCTAGAGGGCGCCCATGTTTTTGTCTTTTCCAAGTGCGTACTTAAAGTGATGGAAGTGGATACCGAATCCCTGAACAAACAATCCGTGGTGACTATATGGTGAGTATCTTGGGGGAAAATTCTTCCCTCCCCTTGCACCGTGATTAAAATGATGTTTGGATACTGACACCGCTAGCTTTCTACACTATGGTTCGTAGTTAGGGTATCCGTTCAGTGTGGCAAATAGATATACTCCCTAGAGAGACCTACCAACCTTTAGAACAAAGGTTTTGGGGATGGCTATCCTGCACACTACTGTCAAGTTGGATTTTCATCAACAACTTGCTTTTGATTAAAGTGGGTTGGAAACCTTGGCTTTAGGTGTTCCCACTTAGGTCATTCCCGTAGGGTGAGTACTTTTTCCCACTACAGCAGACCTTCTAAAGGATGTAATAAAGCATTAAATGCATAAAATAAAAGGTAAGTCTAGTATTTTGATCACCCAGTTAAGGGGAGAGCATAGACCTATTACCCACAATCACAACAATCAAATAATTGTTCAATTTTAAATACTAAATTGAAAAAAAAATTATTCTAAGTGAAGATGTTGCTTCACTAAAAAATGGGGTTCATTTTAACCAAAATAAAATATGTTTGGTGACTATCCTATGATTGGTTAATTCAAAATCAAGTGTCTACCCTAGGATTGATTCATTATGTTAAAAAAAAAAGCATCAGAAAAATTATGTCCGCAGATTGCGTCGGAATCAGAATTTTAATTTTTTTACAACCAAATGTGCCAAAACAGAAGATGTATGTGCTAGAACAGGTTATGTATGCATCGAAATAGGTTAAGTATGTGCTGAAAGATCTCGTAAATGTGCCGATACAGTCGCCGGATGCGCTGAAATAGGTTATGAATGCGCCAAAAGGGTCCTCAGGGATGCACCAAAACAAAGTGTCTATGCGTTGAAATAGGTTACATATGCACTGGAACAGGTCATGTATGTGCCAGAACAGTCATCGTATGCACTAAAACAGGCTTCGTATGTGCTGAAACAGGCTTTGTATACACCGAACCGAGACTCATATGCGCTAAACCGCAATTTTTGTCTGTCACCTGCCAGAAAAATCTACAAAAATAGAAATTAAATGCGGGGCTTGGCCCCACGGTGGGTGCTAGAAATGTGTACATTAGAATGTGTCAATTAAATTGCATATAAACTAATACACCAATGAAACATTAGATTGAAGAAAACTAAATAAAATAAAATAAACGCAAACTCTAAACAACAGCTTCTTCAAATTCATTCCATTTTCCTCTATCTCCAAGGATTCGCTTTAAGATGTTTGCTCTCAGTTGTGCAAAAAACAGCTTATAGAATGGCACTTGAGAGAATGAGATTATCAAAAATGCATATGCATATGAAAGATTGAACTTATTGAATTAAAATGCTATGAAATGCTTAAGATGCGACTATAATAACTACGCATGAAAATATGAGATTTGAGGTCCTTTTTAGCTCATGAAAGCGTTGTATTTATAGATTTTCGAAGGTAGGAATTGGATTGGCCAAGATCGACGGTCAAGTTCAAACCTGTTGAAATGAACGGTGAGAGATCGAGAATTCGAAAAGAAGGTGGAATTCTGAGAGACAGAAAATGAAGAGACAAATTGAAAGGTGTCTCTCATAATTAAATAAATAAATATTTAATTATGTGTGAAAGAAATATGAAAAGGCTTTAATTAAATATTGCAATGATTTAATTATGTGAGAAAAGAAAAAGCCTATTAATTAAATATTAAAAATATTTAATTTTTTGTGAGAGGAGTGGGAATTTGGAAAATGATTTAATTAAATATCAAAAGTATTTAATTAAATGTGGAGGGAAGAATAATCATTTAAATTTATAATTTTAACTTTGATAATTAATGTAAATAAATTGTAAAATCTATTTAATTAATTAAGAAGAAGATAACATTAATTAAATAAATTTATTTATTTAATTAAATTAGAAGAATTAGAAAAATGAATAATATAAATAAATAATTAAATTTATTTATATGTAGAAGACTTAAGAAATATTAATTAAATAATTCGTATTTAATTAATTAACAAGTTTGATCGACCGTGACCATTTTTAGATGTGTACAACTGCCTCTAGAGGTAGTAGTTCTTGATGGATCTCTGCTCCCAGTGCTCTGATCTCTCGTCTAACCGACTGACCCACATTCCTGGTCACACTCCTAGAGTAACTGTGTGAATGAGTCTGAGTCTGAGTACTTGATTGTGTGAATGCTATCTATCGCTCAAGTGGCACTGCCTCCAAAAACCACATCCTATAGTACTCAGCCTCCCGAGCAGTCTCTATCCCCTCTGCTACAACCTCTCTAATAGAGGTGCTCTCAACTGATCTCAGCAGTCTCTCGACTACCCCCTCAGCCTGTATTCATCACTCCCTGAAGCTGTCTCTCTCGGTTGCAAGATGAGCTATCTGTCGGTCAGGAGGTAGTGGCTATGCTATATGTGCCTGCAGTTGACTAATGGTCACCTGCACCTATGTTAACTGACTCTGAAGAGTCTAAACCTTAGCCTGCAAAGCATCCACCTATCCCTATGACGGAGCCCTGATAGTAATTTGTGGCATTGAAGTGCTGGCCTGACCCACCACTCTAGATGTTTGTGGCCTTGTGCTGAAGGGAATATCAAAGAATAATCTCTGCCTCCCACCACCCCCATCATCCCATTCATCCCTTCTATCTGATTCATCTAACTCCTCATCCATCTCCTCATCCTTAAAGCTCTCATCATCCACATCCATAGCTACTCCGCCAATATCCTCTGCTTGATCTACCTGTACCTCTCCCTGTGCTGGTACCTGTGCCTGACCCTATGGCTGCCCTGTTGCTGGAGGTACCTAGGGCTGCTGTCACCCCATCTGTAAAACTACCCCTCCCATCAATGAGGAAAGCTCATCTAGACTATTAAATCGTGGGAAGGGATGTGTATAAAAATACGTTGTGTAATCATCCATCATCCCTGCATCAGTAACCTCTAGATGCATGGCTCACTGAGCTGGCTTCAACTCAAAGTACTCTACCCTGGCTACCTTAATGGTCACAAAGGGAACCCACTCTGATACATCCTCTCAATGTCTGGCATAATGTGCCACACCCTATGGCATCATCTGAACCAGTCCAAGTTGTCTCGACACTATCGTCACCAAAAACTGCTAGATGATGAAAGGCATCCTCCCAAGAAAATATCTGGATCTAGTCATGTAAGGTAGCTCTATATCATCGACCTCCCATGGGTCAAAGTCTACATACGGTTGCTAGATGATGGTATCCAAATCATCAAGTACTCATCGCCAGTACTCCAATTTGCCCAGCCTCAGCTAGAAAAGTGGCCCTGTATATGCATAAATGTACGGAAATCTAATGGGGCGATCTCTCTAAACAATGTGGCGTGTAATCGCAAAGTGCTCCCATGCAAATATATGTAAAAGAGTCACCCCACAAGAGAGACTCTTCCCATCTATGTACATGGCCTGATGAATGTCATGATATAGATGGGCAAGCATGCATGACCCCCATGCATATCTAGTGTGGTGGAGATGCATGTCCTCCAAGATCCTACCCCACCCAACTGATAGTCCCTTTGACCTATGATCAGGACAAAGAAAACCACCGGTCATCCCTGCTAAAACTGAAGGTAGTGGGGCATATCTCTTCGTCATCTCCTTCCAGGGAAGATCATATCCGGAGACATGAAGATCCTAGAAGACTCGTCTCAAGGAATTTGTCCCCCCAATCTCCTTGTGATCATAAATCACAAGCTCTTCAACCACAGGAATACCCAAAATCCTGTAAACATCCTTTGGGGTCACCGTGATCTCTCTTGTTGGCAAGTGGAAGGTGTTGTGCTCACTGTGCCACCACTCCGCTAAGGCAGTCAATAGTGCCCTATTGATTCGATATTGCAGGATACTCAACAGAGCTCTCAAACCACACTGGTTTATCACTCCTAAATCCTCATGAGACAGTTAGGGAATCATCTCCCATGTCTGTGGAAATCTCTCTCTAATTTGGAGGAGGTTAAATTCCTCCTTTACAATATCATCAAGCAAGCATGCAAATCAATTAGCAATGGATATCATCAATCAATCAGTACATCAAGAAAGTTCAAATCCTTTCTATTTGTTCTTCATATCGCATGGAGACAAATTTAATAGTCATCATGACTCAAAATCTATCTATTTGACTTTCAAACAGGAAAGAAAATCTATCATCTACTATTTTTTTTTCATATCGCATGGAAACAAATTTAATAGTCATCATGACTCAATTTCTATATAATTGACTTTCAATCGGGAAAGAATAACTATCATTTTTATTTGTGTTCATATTGCAAGCAAATTTATCAGACCTATTTGTTCTTCAAGCAGGAAAACAAATTTATCAAATTTAATCATTGATGATATTCAAAAGCATAAAATATGTTGTCTAATCTAGCAAAAATCATCAAGCATGCATCAATTTTTCTTCAAAAATTAAAAATCAGCAAAAATCCATGGATGTGCCAAAACAGTCAATCAATGAGATAAAACCATGGATGCGCAACTTTACTCCATGGATGCACTAAAACAAACTATGAATGCACTAGTTTATCAAGAAAATGCACTAAAATAGTTCATCTATGCACTAATCTATCATTATCCGCAAACAAATGTCATGGATGCGCCATTTGATCTATCCTATGCGCAACTATTTTGCACCTATGCACCACTTTGGATGCACTGATTTATCTATTGTATGCACTAAACTATGGCTCGTATGTGCTAAAACAAAATTTTAAAAATCTAAAAAATTCGAAGAAGCATCCAAAAATCATTAAAAATTTCACGGAGAGGTTTTGATCGACTTACCAGAGGTTCATACACAGGTGGTCTCTGTCTCACTCAAATTTGTGGCGCTCATAAGGGATTGGCATCACTAATATCTCTCTCAGAGCTCCAAAATTCTCAAAGGTTACTGTTCAAATGAAAGTGACTTCTCACCTTTTTCACCTTTTAAAGGGGTAAAAATGGCATTTTTTACTATGCAAATTGCTATTTCAAGAGTTAAATTGCCAAATTTTCTCCGAAATCATCTTAAAATCTTCCAAATCAATCTCATCACGTGATTTATCTCTTGAGGGGGCATATAGCATCATCAGTAAATTTTTCAAAGTCAAGGGCAAATTCTTTGAAGCAATGTGTAAAACACATCACTTCAAAGAGGGGCAAAATGTACACATCTAAAAATGGTCATGGTTAATCGAACCTATTAATTAATTAAATATGAATTATTTAATTAATATTCTTAAGTCATCTACATATAAATAAATTTAATTATTTATTTATATTGTTCATTTTCCAATTCTTCTAATTTAATTAAATAAATAAAGTTTATTTAATTAATGCTACCTTCCTCTTAATTAATTAAATAGATTTCACAATTTATTTATTTAATTATCACAAGTTTAAATTCTAAATTTAAATGATATTCTTCATTCCACATTGAATTAAATATTTTCGATATTTAATTAAAACATTTCCTAAATTCCTCACTCTTCTCACATAATTAAATATTTTCAATATTTAATTAAAAAGTTTTTTCTCTTCTCACATAATTAAATATTTTCAATATTTAATTAAAGCCTTTTCATTTCTCACACATAATTAAATATTTATTTATTTAATTATGAGAGACACCTTTCAATTGTCTCTTCATTTTCTATCTATCTCTCAAAATTCCATCTCCTTTTCGAATTCTCGATCTCTCACCATTCATTTTAACAGGTTTGAACTCAACCATCGATCTTGGCCAATTGAATTCCTTCCTTCAAAAATCTATAAATACAACCCTCTTATGAGTTGAAAAGGACCTCAAATATTATATTTTCATGCGTAGTTATTATAGTCTCATTTTAGCATCTCTAGCATTTAATTATTATTTTCATAGCTTAATCTTTTAGCAATGCATATGCATTTTCATTACTCTCATTCTCTCAAGCTTCCATTCTACAAGCTGTTGTTTTAAACAACTGAGAGCAAGCATTTTGAAATGAATCCTTGGAGATAGAGGACAATGGGATGAATTTGAAGGAGCTACTTGTGTTTTAGAGTTTGCATTTGCTTTCTTTAATTTAGTTTCTTCAATCTAATGTTTCATTGGTGTATTAGTTTAGATTCAATTTGATTTACACATTCTAACGTACACAGTTACAATCCTCATTCTTCTCTTGTGTAGCTCTATTAGGACATCTTGATGCATAATGACCAATATTTCCACAACTGAAACACTTAAAAGGAAACATACGTCTATATTTACCAGTACCTTTCTTCAATCTCCTTGTAAAATTTTATTCTAGATATTTTGTATCATCATCTGGATCATTTTATATCTTCATTGATTTAAAGGTTGTTTTAGTCTTCTCCTTATCTCTTGAGAAATTTATCATCTCGAATGTAGTCAAGACTCCAAATAGATGCTCCTTAGTAAATGTCTTTGGATTATATTGTTCTTCAAGAGAAGATACTTTGTCACTTTAATTTTCTGGTAAGGTCATCAAGATATTTTTAATTATATATTCATCCTTCATGGTACTAGCTTGATTCTTTATTTTAGTTGCTATAGTTTCAACTCTCTGATAATATCTTACAATGTCTTCTCCTTCTTCCATTCTCAAATTTTCAAGTTTTCGCTTAGTATTTAGTTTTCATGAAAAATTTACTCTCATTCCCTTCATAAATGTCTTTCAATTTTGTCCATACTCTGTTAGCTATAGCCAGAGAGATAAATTCCATTCTTTAATTTTTAGATAAAGCACTAAAGAGGTCATACCTTACTTTTTCATTTTCTTCAAAACCTGCAACCTCATCAGCAGAGGAAGGGTTGGCTACTAGTATCACATACTTTGTCTCCACAACTTTCCATTTATTGAAACTAAGTGAAATCATATAACTCCTCATCTTTTCTTTCCAATCACTATAATTGGCTCCATAAAAAATAGGAAGCTGCAAATTGTGTGCCATTTGATCTCCCTCAAATGGTTAATCTTTTCACCAAGGAACTAGAGCTATAATACCAATTGTTGAAATGCACAAGAAAAATGAGAGGGGGGTGAATCAGTTGTATCAAATCACTTTTTATAATTTAATCAATTACAGTTTTATCTTCAATTTGTTATTAAGTGTGAACATAAAATGAAAATAATAGAAACACAACCCCAGAGACACCATATTTATATTGAAAACCCAATGAGGGAAAATCCACAATGAAGATTAACTCACAATATAGTAGAATGAAAAATCAGATATACAGGCTCACTTCATGAGGGATCACTACCCAAATTAAGGGCTCACTCTCTTAGGACTCACTGGCCAAAAAGAGAGGCTCACTACCTATAGAAAAATACAAAGAGATAGAGATCCACCACTAGGACTTCCACACACTTTGCAGCTTGAATGTAGATTTTAGATACAATAAATTATTGTTACCTTGATTCGCTCTTCCACACTATAATTTTGAAACTTGTTCACACACTCTTCTCTTGCTTGAATTGAATGATGGATGGATGATCAATTTTCTACAACTTGACTTGATTTTATATCTTCTTAAACCTTAGAAACATTCACCACAATCGACTATACAATTTCAAATTATAAATTCAAACTAGGTCAGCTACTCAACATTCTCGTGGTGGATAAGAATGTGAGAGGACCAAATACATACTTAATCTAAGACCCAAACAACATCCTAGATCATGCACACACTTTCTCAAATCGACGTAAAAGCTTAATGTAATGTGCAAACACCAGGTTGGCCAAACCTAATCAAAACATCGATGATCTTGTAAGTACATGCATCTCCAGCAAGATAATCATACATGGATTACTTAACACACTTCACCATACATATCACCATCTCTAAGAACACCTTAGATACATCCACAACAAATTCAAAAAAAATTATTCATAAAGAAATCTTCATTAGTCCAACTAGGACAACCAATGAAAACATATGAGCTCTGAAGTAGGTCTTCCATAGAACCAAACCACAAGATTTTTTTTGAAAAACTAAAGACCACCAGAAAGAGTGATCTCCCAGATCCACAAGATCTGAAACCACATATCAAAATATTGTGAAGCCAAAACATTTCTCCCAATCAATAACCAGATAAATTTGACAAACCAGTTCACACACTAGTGAACATGACTTTTACTTTCCATCATCCCAGAAGCTAACATTTGGAATATGCGATCCATTGAAGCTCATGAACAAACCTATAGATATGCATAGGCATAGTATCAACACAGAAGAAATGAATACCATAATACCAAAGCACACTCAGAACATACTTCAACACTAGTTTCATTATTTATCAAATTCTCTCAAAAGAACTTGGAAAAAACAAAACTACCACTTCATAAATATAGCTCCATGTATCCTAAGAACTTCTATACCATCTACAAAAACTTGAATTGTGTTGACATCAATGACAAAATTAGTTACAACACCAAACACATCCATTTTTGTGACATGTATATGATGATAATTCCTTATGTGATGTTTCCTAACATGATCATGTATGCAAGGTATTTTTGTGTGTCATTGGACTTTATCAAGATGCGTACGAAAGAAATTTTAGCACAAATGAGATGGATGTTAGTGTGAAAAAGGAATAAGGAGACATCCAATTGGATGAGGAATGACAAGGGTCCAACTTTCATGCCTTTATATTTATCATCATTGGGTCCCAAAATTTTCACAAATGGAGCACAAAAACCAAGGTTTGCAAGGTGACTATTTGTGAGAGACATGGAGTCAAATGACAAATCCAAAAGACAAGGAATGCCCTGACTCATACTAAGGACCCAATTACCCCAATCTTTTTGCCAAGAAAAATCACAGGAAGTAAGCAATGAAAAGAGGTCATGATCCATCATCATTCCTCTAAATCCTTTAATAGGACATCCTTGAGGTAACTAGTACCATGATCAAAAACCAATTAAAAAGATAAGACAAACTCATACCAACAAAGTGTTTTCAAAAGAGATAGTTTTTTACAAGAATTTTGATATGATTGATATTGTTGACCAAGATGGCCAAATTTAATTGATAAGTTGACAAGATTTATTTATTGATTTGATTAATTGTGCCTTGTTTCATGAAGGACACATCCTGACTAAGGTAATATTAATTAACCAATATTACATGATTGATTGATTTGATAAAGTGTGACCGATATGACCAATTGATGTGATGATGCCTAAGTTTCAAGAAATGTGTATCTTGTTGGAGGCAAGTAACACATCTGATAAAGTTGATCGATTGACCATTTGTTGATAAATCACCTAACTGCAACAAACATATATCCTGCTTAAGGTGAATGATAAGATTGATCAAAGAAAAATTATAATCTCGGGAAAGATGCATCTTGATAAAAGACAAGTGATAAGAATTGCGTGCAGGTGAATTTCCTAACCTAGAGATACAAAATGAACAAGAAATGCAAAAAAGGAAACAACAAACAACAGCTCAAGATTGGACTAGTTTAGTTTGAACAAAACAATAAAAATGAAGTTATTTTACCTTATTCAAATTGTTTCCTTTGGTTGGCCCTTTGGTTGATGATTTATGTGCTCTTTCCTCTTGGAAAAATGGCTTAAAACCTAACGTAAGATGGATCTAATATGGCAATGAATGCAATAGATATTGTGGGTATTGTGAAGGATGTTAGGTGTGAGTTCAAATATGTAGCAATGGTGGATGCTTGGATGCTAGAGTGCTAAGTGTAAGTGCTTGAATGAAAAAGTGGATTATTTTCAAACTAAGGAATTTCCACCATTTTTGGAGGAAAGGCCTCTAAAAAATGGAGGGCTAGGATCAAGCCAAGATGGACAAGATCAAGGGCTAGGGTGAGTTGAGTACTCACAATCCCTCACATCTTGCCATGTGGCAAGTGACATGGAAAGAGGGGATGACATGGGCATGACATGGAGGTACTACATAGTACCTTGGGATTTGGACAAGATCTCCTAATAAAGGAGATCCTTGTCAACATGTGAGTGAAAGGACATGCGAAGAATTAAAATTTCCTCAAAAATCCACATAAGGATGGGAGAAGGAATTTTAAATTCCTTAAAATTCCTAGGATGAATAAAAGTGAATTAAAAATTCACTTGGGAAAGGGGATGCAAGTGGAGGATTATGGATGATGTGACCCTAATTATGATTAGGGGTGTGCACATCCTAATCATAAATTGATTAGATTAATCTGGATTAGAAGAAATTATGGAAGGACATTTAGAGAGATAAAAATTTGAATTAAAAATTGATTTAATTCATATGACTAAACTAAATAAATTGGAATATTTATTCAATTTAGAGATGAAAGGGGGTAAATTATTTAATTAATTTTTTAAATAGTATAGGGGACATTAGAATGAAAGGAAATATTAATCTAATAATAAATTATTTAGTTAATATAGATGAAGGTTGTGGGGTGGAAGAATATGAGGGTGAATTTCACCATATAGGGGTGGTAAAATTTAGGTGTCTATGTTTTTACCCTCTTTGAAATATTGTTAGAATAAGAGTGTTTCAAAGAAAAATAAAACACAGATGACCCAATGGAAGAAAAGAATGTTAGATAATGCCCCAGTATCATGGGAAAATGGATATGAGAGAAAGATGGAGGAAAATGGTAGGGTATGCCCCCTCGAGAGGGTGGATGGGGAAGGAAAAGGGGCCCAAGGATACTTCTTGATATGGAGAAACAAAGGGAACCATTAGATAGAGCATGAAAAATCATTAAGAATTACTTTTGAACACAGGAAAACAGACACATGGGGTGCAAATCGAAGCCCTCAGAAGAAAAGGAGCAGAAAAATTAGTTAAAGGTTAAATAAAGCATAAAAATTACCCAAAATCTAAAAGAATAAATAATGTCAAAAATGAAAATCATATAAATAGTAAATTTAAAAATTTACTATTCACATAATTCACATTTGCACACTTGGTAGCTGACTAGACAAGAGAGAGAGAAAGTGAGTGACGAGGAAAACTGACAAATCGAGCAGTGACAAGGGATATGTAGACGACGAACTAATCCACAAAGGTGAGGAGATTCAACAATTCTATTATAGTTGTGTAGTACCCCGCTAGGTAGGCTTCAAAACCAACTTTGTGATCTTGATTTAATTTTTTAAGCATATTTTAAATGTTGGGTCGTATAGACTAGGATACGACTATGGTACGAAAGGGTAGATTCACACTTCCACAAGGCATGTGCATCTGTCTTGGGGGACCTATGAAGAAAGGGTTGAATTTAAACTACATAGGGGTGAGCATGTGAGGGGGAGGGGTGGTTGCAAAATTGACTCTCCCCGAAAAGGCGATCTTTCATTATGTAGGGGCAGAAATATAAGCGGATAGGTGAATGTGAATTTGAGAAAATGAGGAAAGGGCGAATGTGAAATCACCTAAAAGTGGAAAAGGAAAATGCAAATTCACCTAAAGGGGAAATGGGTGGATGTGAATCTTCCCCTTGGGGGAAATGGGTGAATGCGAATTTTCCCATCAAGTTGAAAAGAAGTAGGGGTGATTTCAAAATCACCTTTGCAGACAACACAGGTGAATATGCGCCTAGGGAAGAAAGGGGCGAAATCGCCCAATAAACAAGTGAATTCACCAAAAGACAAGGAAGGGGAAAAAATGTAAGCTATATAGGTGAATGCATTGGGATGGGAGAATGGGATAATTTTCCTAACACATAGGCAAACTCACCAAACCAAGGCAGGGATAAAAATGGAAAAAAAGGAAATGAAAAGCTAAGAAATTGATAGAATTGTCTACATGGATGCAGAACTTTGAGAGGTTGAGGACCCGGGAGCAACACTTAATGGTTCTCAAGGTTCAGTTCAAGCATTGAATTCCCATGATAATGGCTCACTCGTACAAGATAGATTTTTGCACATGTTGGGGTATCCCAACATCTGATCACACCAAGGACTTGTTACAACATTGATGGAGAGATGGATTTTGGAGACATCGACTTTTCATCTCTCGACATGGGAGATGACATCCACATTAGAGGATGTGTGGAGGATTTTGCAATTTCCCATTTGAGGGCACCTAGTTAGCTAGATCTATGATGGGGTAGTAGAGGAGAGCCTACGGACTTGTTTTGGACTAGTAGATATGTCCATCCAAGGGAGGGAGTTGGATGTGGATGCATGCTTTGGATTGGAGATACCAGCCCTACCACTGTAATTATGTGGAATGATCAGCGAACTTCTACTACCAGACAAGAGTGGGTGGTTTTTTAGCCTCAAGGTTATTGAGGTTTTTATACATATTGTCGAGAGACGAGAGAGGGTTTTTTCTTGGGGTGCTTGTGTACTAGCTCAGATGTATATGGATATGCATTTCATCTACTATAGATGATTGTTGAGTGTCACACATGTGACACTATTGTAGGTATGAGCTTGGGAGCACATCAGTGTTTCCAGGCCAGACATTCTACTTGATGGGGCATGGGATGAGACCTTGACTAGAGCTTATTGGTGCAGGATGGAGCATGGTTGGAGGATCCATTATTAGGATGTGGGAGACCTATAGGAATGGATGAGGATTGAATACATGAGGACAAAGGATATCACTTGGATTTCATATTTGGCATGACAATTCCAAGGGTGGAGGGAGGAGGATAGGATCTATAGGGATTAATTTTTCTCTATTTTATATTTGATTAGTTAGAACCCCTTTAATTATAGAGCTACATAGGCCAAATAGGGTCGCCTGTCAGTGTGGGATTGAGCAGGATATCCCTACTGGACCACATAGATTCTATTGATTTACATAGGAGCTAGGAGCATTATGGGGAGAGAGGATTATTGAAAATTATGTGTGGCACATGTGTGAGGGGGCACCAATGACACAATACCTATGGAGGGGACGGATACTAGATGTAGGTACCAAATCATGGTACGCTACATGGTGGGAGGATATGGGCCCCGAGAGGATGACAACAAAGCATCCTATAGTAGGAGCACTTGGATTTGGCTCAAATGATGAGAGAAGGCTAGCTAGACAGTAGAGGACGAGGAGAGGATTCTGACAGAGGAGGGGGTAGATGGATATGTGGAGATTCAACAGGTGGGAGAGTAGTAGTAGGCCATGGAGGTGGATTCCCAAAAGGTAGGGCTACTAGTGATGGTGTCTTATGTACCACTACCACCAAAGGATATCTTGATATTGTTGATTAGAGCCTTTGCCAGACTATGGATGGTAGAGTAGACATTGAGGGACTCTAAGGTAGACCATGACAGGCTGTAGGGTGAGGTAGGGAGGCTAAAAGAGTTAGAGAGGATTGGAGAGAGGGACTATGGGGCCCTAGCAAATGAGGCCTCAATGATACATGAAGATAGGGATGTGGCTCAGAGAGAGAGATGAGGCCTTGAGGAAGAGGGATGAGCTGAGAGACAGGGTAGAGTGAATGGAGGAGATGATGGGGGATGTCTATAGGTGGATGGAGAGGGAAAAGGTAGTAGAGGCCTAGGCACATGCAATTCAGGGAGAGAGAGATGCCAAGAATTAGAGGATATCCTAGTTATAGGCCCAAGTGGACCAGATGAGGTTGGCACAGGATGAATGGGAGCAGGAGAGGAGGCATATCTTGTTAGAAACCCTAGATCAAACATGCAAACCTAAACACCTTCCATAGAAGAGAAAACATTAAAAAAGCAGAGCTTTGCATGCGAATGTGCAAAATGATATATTCAGGAATTCAATATTACAATGAGATGATTTGCTTTATAAAAGAAAAGTATGCAACCCTAATGTTGACCTAAAATTAGCTCAACCTAAGTAAAGTTATGCAAGTGTAATTAAATATTAATTACACTAACACCCCCCCATAAGTACAACTTATGGAGACTAGATAAGCATGCACCTAAAACTAAGATGAATGCAAGAAATCATGAATGGGTCCCGACAACTAGGCCTGATCAAGAACCCATGTACAAATGCAATAATGAGGTAGAGAAGGAAAACCCAGTGGGACAACCCCCCCCCTATAATGAGATGACTGCTGCAAAGAAGCACTGGAAGAACACTATGGAGTAACACTGGAACCGCAATCTGGCAAGCAAGGAAAGATACTTTTGTCTACAACAAACCATATTGGAATCATAATAATGTGACAGCAGACCTGATGCCACGGAACACTCAAAAATGCCAAACTGGAACAACCTTGGAATCCATAGAGCAATAGTAGATGATATGATGATGACAAAATCTGGAAGCCATGAATCTCGATGCCGATGTCAAAACTAAGACTGAAACTCTTCCATGGGAAAAAGTACCATACAGACTCGGGAACAAGAACCATAAATTTAGTGGCCCTCAAACTGAGATGGATCTGATGCGGATCACTAACCATCGGCTCTCAATCTAAAGTGTGAACCAAAATGAATCTGGTACGTTTCAAGCTAGGAAAAAATATGGCCAAAAGAACCTAAGAAACCAGATTACAACCCATGCAATTTTTCATCAAAACATGATGAAGATTATTATGCAAGAAACCCCCCCCAAAGGAACTTTATATCAGTAAATTTATTACAATCCCTAATGACTGCAAAAGGAGAGAATGCCTAATATGCATAAATAAAAAATGAAAATAGACCTTAGATCTGTGTAGAGGACTGAACCAGCTTTCCAATGCTGCAAGAATGGCAAAAGAAGGATCACCGAGTCAAAAGATATGCCCTCCGGAGTGAAAAACAGAAGTTTTGCGTTCAAATACCTGCAAAATAAATCTAGAGAAAAATCTAGAAAAAATAAAATATTGAATAGATTGCTGCCAGAATCAACTTTCCAATGGTATCTTGTTTGCAAAAAATAGACACCGTACGCAAAAGTTATATCCGATTTCGTGAAAGTGCTCCAGAAAGGCCAATAAGGCCCATAGGCAGCCCAGGGGGCTAAAAAAAAATGGCCCCTAGTCCTGCATGTGACCAGGGGCTAGTGGATAGGGGGCTGGGGTGGAGCCCTTGGTCGCCCATATGACCTACATGAGGGCTAAGGACCGGCCGGGCGCTCGGTCCCCCATACGACCAACAGACTGTGCATTGGAGCCCGCGGGGACTGAAGAGGGCCGGCGGAGTTGGAGGGGTAGCCACCGGCAGCGGCGGCGAACGGCTGGCCGCTTGGTTGCCACCTGGTGGCACGGTAGTAGTGAACGGCTTAAAACTGTAGGCACAAAAACCGATGGGCTTTTTTCATTTTTTTTTTAATTTTTGTGAAAAAAACTGCCTTGAAATGCTTGCTGGGGAAGCCGTACGGCTTCCCTGGCAAAATTTTTTTGCCTTCCAGATCAACTTCGCTAAAATCGACAAAACGAAGGGCGATCTTAGGGTTTTTGGCCACTGCAAACGCAATGGTGACCTCTGTTTCTGTTCAAAATGCTTCAAAAAAATGGCTACCTCCAGAACTTGCAAAAAAATACCAAAACTGAAACCCTCACAGATCTGGCAAACGATGACCAAAATCTGCAAAATAAAAGCCAAACCTAACTTTTTCCAATGTTCTAAATCCAATGGTGAAGCTTGATCTGATCCAAAATGCTGCATAGATGAGCTCAAGGCATCAAATCCTTGAGGAACCTCGAATGAACTCTACAATGAATTTCTCCAAAATTTGAGAAGGGGCTGCATGTCAAGGCTCTGATACCATGTTAGAAACCCTAGATCAGACATGCAAACCTAAACACCTTCCATAGAAGAGAAAACATTAAAAAAGTAGAGCTTTACATGTGAATGTGCAAAATGATATATTTAAGAATTCAATATTACAATGAGATGATTTGCTTTATAAAAGCAAAGTATGCAACCCTAATGTTGACCTAAAATTAGCTCAACCTAAGTAAAGTTATGCAAGTGTAATTAAATATTAATTACACTAACATATCTCAGGGCTGTGGGATGGATATCAAATAGAGCGAGACCTAGCGAGAGGATAGGTAGTAGAGGTGGTCGATCTCAGGATAGAGGCAACTTACTACATGTTTGTATATCAACAAGGTGTCCCAGATCCAATACACAGGGTCCCACCATATGTTAGAGTAGAGCCTTAGATGATAGCACCATCATAGGGGGCTACCCACACATGAGGATACAATAGTTACAAAGAGACACATCCCAAGGGTAGAGGATCAATGCTAGACTCACCCTAGAGGAGAAACACAGAGAGAAGCAGGTCAGTTAGAAGAGGAGGAGAGGAGGGTGGTAGCAGAGGGAAATAGAGGAGGATGATGGACATGATCCTGATTTTTGATAGGTGCAAGGTGGATGAGAAGTATATAGATATAGAGGCTAAATATTCATTACACAGATTTAGATGTATTGATCCATTCATTTATTCTTTATTCTTTTATTCATTAGTCATTATTCATTCAGGACATGAAGCCCTTGTATTATCTAATTAACAATCTGTGTTGGGACATTTATATTTTGGATTTTTATAGACTTGATGGATGGACTGTATTATGTTTTTATGATGGAATTATTATGGAATTTTATGATCTTTATTATGGACTATGATGGATTCGATGGAAACTATATTATTTTTTATATTTATATGATATGCGATGGACATTACCAACACTATGTGGTTATTATGTGATATGATGGATATTTATTATGTTCATGTGATTGTGATGATTTATTTATGCGTCTATGTGGATGATATAGATTATATGCATTATGATTAACGATTGTGGATACAATATGTGATGTAATATGATTTATGCTCTTATGATGTATTTTATGAATATGTTACTAATGATCTTAATGCAAGTGGTCATTCTATTGTGATCCTTATGTGATGTATGCATATGAGAATTTATCATGTATGGATAATGCAATGTGATGGATAATATGTATGGATGGATGATATGAAAATGCAATGAAATGGAATGGATAAAAATGTATGATTTATGTATATGTGATCATGATATGGATAGATGTAATGAATGTGATGTAATGTAATGCACATAATGAAATGAATGAATATGTTTAGAATAATAATTCAAAACAATTAAAAATGTTAATACAAATGGTAATGATATGATATGCAACAATCTTAAGATGCTTAGAATAAGAAATCTATATTAATCTAAACAACTTAAGATGATAATGAAAATGATAATGAAATGGAATGATAATGAAAATGAAAATGAACTTAAGATGCTTAGATTAAAAAATCTATATTACTCTAAGCAACTTAAGATGAAATGATAATGCAAATTTAATTTGGACTTAAGATTCTTAGAATAATAAATCTATATTACTCTAAACAAATTAAGATGAGATAAATTGATAATTCAATGAAATGATAATGCACATGGAATGGAATAAAGATGCCTAGAATACCAAATCTATATTACACTAAACAACTTAAGATGAAGATGAAAATGATTATGAAATGAAATTATAATGAAAATGGAAATGAACTTAAGATGGTTAGAATAATAAATCAATATTAATCTAAACAACTTGAGATTAATATGAAAATGATAATGACATGAAACGATAATGCAATGAAATTAACTTAAGATGCTTAGAATAAAAAATTTATATTATCCTAAACAACTTAAGATGAATATGAAAATGATGATGAAATGAAATGATAATGAAAATGGTGTAAAAGTATATGGATAAAAATTAATAGAAATGAAACTAAATGAGCAATGGTAGGTGTGACAATGCATCACATAACAATAGAAAAATGAATAATGATGGGTGTGAAAGTGCACCTGTCAAAAACCATAGGAATCCTATCAGGAAGAATGGATGGGAGAAGCATATTTGCACAACCAAAATCACTAACCATAGGCAAGGGAGAGTAATGAGTGGGGGATAAATGAAATGCAATGCAATGCAATGCAATGGGAAGATAAATGAAATGAAAATCTAATGCCATTTTTCCAAATTAGGAGCACTAATTTTTGCTATAGCATGGGACATGATATGCCAGGGTATGAAGGATCAAGGCTGATTAGTGTCCAATGCATAAAAAAGACACAACAAATAATGAGGATATCCCAACACCCCAAAACCATAGGGGCTTCGGTTGGGCCTGATGTTGGGATAAACAAAAACACAAAGGATGCTCCAACATAACACAAGACCATAGGGATCTTGGTGGGTACTATGTGGGACAACCAAGAAGAAGAAGAACAAACAAAAGATCAAGATACACCCAATTGTTTACATGTCAAAGCACACCATGATATGATGGATCGTGGTGAACTTAACAAAGTAGGATAGGAAGCTCAAATGATAAACAAAATGTCCAAAGCATAAAAATATCACAACAGATTTCAAATGTCCTTTTCCATAGGATCAAAAGGGTGTATGGGATTGATGTGTTTTTATATAGGAAGGATACATCCTATTAAGACCAAATATGGAGACTAAACTAGGTGATTGACATGAATCAGGACACTCAAAACCAATTGAACCTCATAATACTAGTGACCATTTTTTTAGGTACAAACTGAATAGGGACATACTTGATGACATAACATGACATGAACACACACCGTACATACTTAGGGGCTTTGGGGTTGATCAAAGATTAGCCTTTCCTACGTGAAAGTGCATAGACCTTGTAGTTTAATAAAATAATGAAGATTGGCCATGGATAAAGGTGGAAAGAGAACAATGGAGACCTCAATGGATGACAAAGACCGGATGGAAAAATACCCCAGGGGTTGATCAAATGATTATCCATGCCTACATGAAATCATAGGGGCAATGTAGTTTGATAAAAGAGGAAAAATACAAGATGAGACCTCATGATGACCGACACAATGGAGGGCCCTAGATGAGGACCCAAGACCAACCGAACAACATAGATGTACAAATGATGACAAGCTCAAGATGGGAGATAAAAGCTTGATATATTGGATAGGTGATCTGAATCATCCAATTCTCAATCAACATATACCAAGTGACCGATGATAGGATGTCTATGGGGGATGATAGGGATTGATAGGATGTAAGGATAGGATATGTGGATAGGATGGATGGAAGCATAAAGTAACTAGGACACAAGGTAGATAATGATTAAGCCCTCTATGAATGACACCTATTGCTAGGTTTTCATCATACGTGATTATCCAAGGTGCCATAAAGAGTGGTTTTCACCATAGGATGAATTATTTCTCTTTACTATTTTTGGATTTTTATTTTTTTACTTTGTGATTATTTTTTTGTATTTTTTAATAATTTTTTTTACTTTTTTTGGATTTTCTAGGTAAGATAACCCAACTGACTTAGGTATAGAACCTCTTTAATTGCATGATGTTGATATTGTCCTCTAAGGGATCTCAACCTATCAACATAGGTACATGATTTTGATAGTTTGAACCAAGAATGATGCATGATGTGGGATGAGCATTGAATCAAGGATTTTGGTTGGTTGTGGGTAAGATCGGGTGGGAGGATGTTTTCACAAAGGTAGGTGTAAATTTCATGGTACCAAAGTGAACCAGAACCTATGATATCATACACCATATCATTATCAAGGAAATCATATGTTGGGATTAGTAGTTTCTCAACAAGAAATTCACAGTCCGTTCGATCTTTGGGAATGTCGATAAGGGAACCAATCACAGCCATTGTATTTTTTGCCTTATTCTGGACCTTGGAAATCTTCTCAAATAGGATATAGGTGAACTAATTTTTAAATTCATCCACATTTCATTTGTATGGAAAAATATTATCATCTTTTTTCTGGAACTCATCATTGACCTATTTGATAATGAGTTAGCAATCACCAAAGACTCAAAGATGGGTGATGTTCCATTGGATGGCAATTCTAAAGCCAATGATTAAACCTTCATACTCAACAATATTTTTGGTGCATGGAAAGGAAATATGAATGACTTGGGGATGTATTCACCTTGAGGGGTGATGAATAAAACACTTTCTCTAGCTTCGTTATGCATATATGACCCATCAAAATAGAGCATCCAAATTTTTGTTTCTGTGACTATAAGAACCCCTTCATCAAGAAATTTGGCTACTAAAGGATATGAATCGACCAAAGGAGCATAGACCAACTAATTTGATATAACCTATCCCTTGATTACTTTTCTATTCACATACTCTATGTCAAACTCGCTCAGCAACATAACCCAATTTTCCATGTGGCTAGTCAAAGAAGTTTTGGATAATAGGTACTTAAATGGATCTACCTTTGATATTAGCTTGATGGGATGACTAAGCATGTAGTGACAAAGATTTTGTGAACTGAAGACCATTTCCAAACAATATTTTTCCATAGGAGAATAGTTGATCTCATAGCCTACAAACTTCCTACTGATGTAATACATAGCGCATTCCTTAGAGAGCTCATCATGTTGTGCTAATAATGATCCAGTGCAATGGATGTAGCTAGGATGTATAACATAAGTGGTTTTCTTGGAATGGGAGGCATCCGAATAGATTGGTGATCCAAGTACTCCTTAATCTTCTCAAAGCCTTGTTGACACATCTGATCCCACTTAAAGGTGATGTCTTTGCATAGGAGATGTGTGAATGATTGACACTTTTCAACAAGCCAGGCTATAAAGTGTCTAATGGACTATAAATTTCCTTGAAGGCTCCTTAATTGCATGAGATTACATGCTAGGGGCATTTCCATTATGGATTTTACCTTTGCTAGATCAACTTATATACTCCTTTTAGAGACTATGATGCCCAATAGCTTTCCAGATGTGACCCGAAACACACACTTCTTCGGATTCAAATGTAGTTTGTAGTTCTCTAATCGTTCAAAGATTTTATTTAGGATTACGGGATGCTCTTCTTTGGCCTTGAAATTTCCCAATAATTTATCAACATTATCTTCCATGATGATATGAATAACGTCATGAAAGATAACAGTCATCACACATTGATAGGTTACCCTCTCTTTCTTAAGACCAAAGGGCATGACATTATAGCAAAAGGTGCTCTAATGGGTAATGAACGCAATTTTATGTTGATCTTCTGGTGTGATATTGATTTGGTTGTAGCTGAAAAATCCATCAATAAGGGATAACATCTCATTCCCTGCTATAAGGTCTACAAGCATATCAACTTTTGGAAGAAGGAAGTCATCCTTCAGACAGGCCTTATTGAGATCCCAAAAATCTATACAGATTATGATATTTCCATTTGGTTTTGCAGAAGGCACTATGTTGGAGATCTAGTTAGAATATTCAATTGGTCCCATGAACCCATCCTCTAATAGTTTCTCCAATTATTTCTTGGTGAGCAAAGCCACTTGCAGATGCATTTTTCTTATCTTTTGTTTAACAAGTTTGGCATCCAACTGAATGTCTAGATGGTGCACAACTAGTGTAGGATCTAATCCTCACATATTTGAATATTTCCATGTGAAGTTGATGATTCCTTTCTTGATTAAGCTAAAAATGGTGGAATGCTCTTCCTTTGAGAATGATTTGGCTATGTAAGTGATTTTAGGATCTTCCTTTGTTCCCAAATTCATCTCTTGTGTCTCTTTGATCAAGATGGAAGATCATTCAGACAAGTGAGCTCCTAAAAGGGGTAGATGAACATCCCCATCCTCCAACACCTCATTGAGGTTTTGACTGTCAAATGCACCCTTTATTTTTACTTTTGATGAGTCAGGAAGTGCCTCAGAGAGGTTTTCACTAGATGACCCTTTTTTACTTTGCTTTTTTCTATTTGTGTGGTTGAGGTGTTTATATTCCCCTAGTCCCATGAGATGTACGTAAGTTTCCACATAAGGGAAGGTGTCAATATGTGCACTACCTCATAAGTCCCAATCAATGAAGTCAAGATGGTGAAGGGAAAGGCTGATGGTAAAGACGGACATGCAGTCAAATAGAGAAGGGAGATCGACGTCATTATACAAGTGTATGATGGTTTCTTCCTCATGTGTGTCCTCAAAGAAATCATTATCTATGTTGACATTATTTGAAGTTCTCATGGATGTCATGGGACCTTTTTTCTTATTTTCATAGCCTAGTCCTATATGTCTTGGTCTCACAGATGGCTCAATGGATCGTAATCGTCCTTGCTCTCTGAAAGGGATAATTCGTGGGTGGGTAGATGAATGGGCCAGCGGGGGGGGGAACGGAAAGAAAGGCATAATGGTTCACTCCACCAAGGGAGGTGATGATTTTTTTTCTTCTTTGTAGACCCATTGGTTAATGTCATCTTCAATTTGATCTTGAAGTGTACCCAAATCTTGGAATGTTGTCGAACCCATATTCTTAGAGGTGAGGGTTTTGGTATTTTCTTCCTCCTTTGGTATTAAATTAGAAGGTTTCCCATATATGCAGGGAGACGGTGAAATATTTTCCATGTTCAGTGTGGATTGCATCTCATATTCTTTTCAACCCTTGTCAATAATATGGACTTTGGTGATAGTGGATTTTGATGTGGTAGATGTAATGGATGTTGTGTTGGATTATGGATTGTGAGATGGATTGGAGGATGATTCCTGAGGTGCCCCCACTTCAACTCCTAGAAAATATTGGGAGTGAGGGAAAGTGGCTTCAAGAGCATGAAAATATTCAAAGGGTTAAGGAATAGCAGGAATAGTTGCCTCCATCTCGTTGAAAGGAAATTTCAGGAATTGATGATGAGTGGAGGGAACAACGTGTATGGAATGAATCCTTTGGCAGCCTAGCATAAGGTTATATGGAAGGTCCAGATCAAGGACGTGGCATGTGGTGTACTAAATAATGGGGCCAACCTGAATAGGAAGAAAAATAATTCCTTCAGAATCCCTCTCTACATTATCATATGCTTTGATGATGATAACTTGGTTGTTCAAGTTAGCTATGGTATACCCTACCTAATTTATTAACTTTAATGCATAGAGGTTGAGGGTAGAGCCATTATCTACCAGGACCCTTTTCACTTTAGGTGAGCTACAGAGACTTCAATGTGGAGAGGATGGTTATGCTTCAAATCGATTGATGGCATATAATTTTGATTGAAGCCCAACTAAGAGGTTAATGAAAAATTTCCTACTAGGTCTTGAAATTGAGTAGGATCTATATCATTAGGCACATGGGTATCCTAGAGAGATTTGGTAAGGATTTATTGATGGATGTGAGAAGCCTTAAGAAAATCCAAAATGGATATTTGATCAGGGGTCTTTCCAAGATGATCAAGAATATTATAATGGGATCTCATAGGAGTTGGTTGGGATGACATATAAGGTCTAGGGATGTATATGTGGATGTGATACATAGTAACAACAAATTGTGGGTCTTTTCCTTTAACAAGGATCATGGACACGCATGGCTCTACCTCATTGAAGCACATAACTATACCATCATAGTTATAGGGTACATTATTATAGATAATGTTGTTAGTGTTGTTACCTTTGGTTTTTGTTATTGTTAGGCCCTGGATTAGCGTTGGAAGTGCTAGCATCTTGATTGTAGTCGAGTAAATCATTTTAATATATTTGAAGTTGAGCATTGGATGAGGTTTCCTAATTCACATCCACTATTATTTCCCTCAATCTATAAGAGCTTGGATATACATTTTAAGACCTTGACACTTATTAGTGGTGTGACCCTTGATTTTGTGGAAGTCATAATACTCATTTTCCATGTACCAGGAAGGCTTTGGTTTGGACTTGTCAAAGGACTTTGTCATAGTATAGACAATCAAATAGCTTGCCTAAAGCAACCTATTGAAGCCAATGTTTAAGGGTTCTCCCAAAGGAGTGAATTAGCCTTTATTGTTCCCTTGATTATTCTGATTGGACTGTTGAGGAGGATGGGGTGCACCATGCAGCATAGATATGACATTAGGAGCTTATTTTTGATGAGGGACATGTTGTGGTATTTGTGAGGTATTGGCCACTTGGACATGCTTGGTATTAGTAACACCATCATTGGAAGTGTTCTTGTTCTTATTCTAGTAGGGAGATCTATCACCTGACAATTTTTCCTTATTTGAGTTCAATACTTTGACTTGTCCCTTAGCAATGAGGGCCCTGTAAATGGTGATGCCCTTCTCAAAGACTTCTAAGAAGGTGGTAACATAGTGAAGATTGAGATTATGCACCATGTCAAGATGGGAATTTTCAATGAATATTGTCACCATATCCTTCTCACTGAGATGGGATTTCAGTCAACTAGTTAGGGTCCGCCACCTTTGGAGGTAGCTTATGAAGGTCTCTCCCTCACATGGCTTCTTCTTCAATAGATCTAAGGCATCTATATGGTTATCAAAATTGAAGGAGAAGTGTACCATGAATTTTTATGAAAGATCTAGAAAAGAAGAGATTGATCCATTTTGAAGACCTATGAACCAGTCCAAAGCTATCCCTTTTAGAATTCTAGGGAATAATTGTAGGAGATAATTTTCATTGTGTTGGACTTCTTGGCAATGTGAATAAAATTTGTGCAAGTGGGTTCTTGGGTCACCCTTTCCTTTTTATTTATCAAACTTGGGCATTTCAAATTTCATAGGAAAGGGGACAAGCGAGATATAGAGATCAAATGGATAGGGACAAATCTCTTCAAAATTAAATGAATTTTTGGATGTCCTTGCTTGCAAGTCTCTTAACACTATTTTTACTTCTTCCCACTGCCTGTTAATAGGTACTGATGAGGAGGGGCCTACTTGATTGGACTGATTGTAGGGGGGATATTTTTGATAGGATGTGGATGGAGTTAGAGTGGTTTGATCATGTGATGGTGGATGTGGATATGAAGGAGTTTGTTGATATTAATTGGCGCATGTGGATTGGGGATTGGCATAAGGTTGTTGATATGATGGTGGGGCTTGATAATAGGAGAAAGAGGAGGCACCCTATTGATGTTATGGTGGTTGTTGATAGTAATAAGGATAAGATTGATAGTTGTAGATGGGTTTTTTTTGGGAAGCATATGAATTTTGTTTTAGAGTGGATTGTTGATAATAGGGATATTGTTGCAATTGTTGAGGATTGGCATAGGATGGTTGTTGTTGGGATTTTTGTACGTAAGGGGGTTTTTGCTAATATTTTTGTGGAGTGTGATAATAATAATTGGGATTGGGATTGGATTTAGTGTCTTGCAAGCAATAAAAGATTTGAGAGTGATATAGATATTGAGCAGTAGGGTTGCTAGGAATTTGTTGACATGATTGTTATGGCTGAGTCAGGATATGTGAATATTGAGGGGGTTGTTGATAATATGGTGTTTATTGGTGAAGAGGTTGAGATAGAATTTGAGGTTGTTGAGGGATGATTTGTGATGAATGAGGAGGTTGTTGTTGATGTTGTTATGGGATTTGACCTTGTTGGGGATTAACTTGCGGTTGATGTGGAGGTTGAGATGGATTACCCTAAGCTTGATGTAAGGGTGGTTGTTGAGGTTGTGATTGGATAGTAGTGTGAAGTGGAGTTTGTGAGGGGGTCTGTTGTGATGGAAGAGAGCTTTAAGGGGGTTGTTGGGATGTAAATGGATGTGATGATAAATTAGATGTGGGTGTATATCTAGGAGGTGGTGGTGGTGTAGTAAAAGGATTGTAAGCAGTGCCCCCAATATTCCCTGGAAGAGGACCCGGTCAGTTTAGTGGAAGAGGTGGAGCGGATGGTATGGGGATTGAAATTTGTAGGATGTTCATGCCTTGTGGATTAGGTGGACCTTATGGCATACCAGCGCCAAGAGGATTGTTAGGATCAGGCGATGCTCCCACAATAGAAATGGGAACCTAAGGGGGTGGTACAAGAGGTATCACTTGATAAAGCATAGTGTTGCCGAATCTAAGCTGATACCAACTCTCTTGGGGTAAACCTTGGGAAAAGTATGAATTTTTGAGATCATTTTGTGAATTTTGGGGATCTTGCTGCACAAGAGGTGCAAGAGGTGTAATGTTGACATATTTGGATATGTCAAATTCTTGTGGTGCTTGGATTCCTTGCATGATTAGGCTAGCAAAGATATTGTGCCCACACTCATCTAGAAGATGATTGGTGGGATTACTAAGGTACTCATCAATTGTAAGCTCGAGCTAATTAACCATGCTTTCATCAGGAGGAGATTGACTATGGACCTCATTATTAGATTGGGATGATCCACCATTGATGGGTTATTCCTGGGGGTTATGAGGTTGAGTATCTTGAGGTCATTATTACTCCATGAAATTTTTTTATTTTGATTGGGTGGTAATGGGAATGAAAATGAAAAAACACTAGGTGGATAGGATGGGACTAAGCTCTAAGATGCACTTAAATGATGAACTAAATTATGACTAAAGGATTGATTATACTAGATGATCTATTGATGGATTGATTGATCATATTGGATATGAAGATTTTTTATAATTATGATGATTTGGATAATTAGGATGATTTGGATAATTAATAGGATTAGATTTGATTGGATCGATTGATTGGATTGGATAATGGATAGGGTTGGATGATGGATAGTATTGGATTGGGTTGATAGAATATAATCTAAACTAGGTTTAGGGGCTTAACTTGATGATATCAGGATGATCACAACACAAAATCTACCTCAAAATTAGAGGAGATTGATGAGGCCGCGAAGGATTACTAACTTAGGATGGATAACAATCCTAAGCAAGCATGGATGGTGATGATCAGGGTTAGCTTCCTAGCCCCAATTAAATAAAAATCCCATAAAATGAAGTCTAAAGTATTTAGATTGATGAAATGATGATGTAAATACAACCTAGAGATGTTCTAAGATGCACCTATGTGATCAGATCGAGGATTTGATGAATTTTTAAAAATGCATATGAACTTAAATGATGATTATAGGGCAGATGGATGATGATAAAAAAGTATGATCATGGCAAAAAACTTGGAAAATGACAACCTTTCATTGGTTAAGAGGGTTAACTCTAAGGATTTGTGTCTGGGAAGCGCATACACCTCTATATGTAGCAAGTTTTCCCCTCTAGGTGACAAGTTCAGCTATCTAATATTATAAAATTCACCTCTATATTTGAAAAAATCGCCTCTTTGTTTGACAAGATCACCTCTTTCTAGGACTCAAATTCACTTATATCTTGAGATGCAAAAGAAATAAGTAGACATGGGTATCAAATTCACCTATAGAGGTTTCAAGTTCACCTATGTTTACGACAAGATCACCCTTCTAGGATACAGGATCACCTATTTCTTGAGATAACCAAAGGGAAATGAGCGGATTCGAGACATAAAGTTGCCTATCTAAGGATCAAGTTCACCTGTTTCTTGAAATGTATGGAGGGGTGTGGAAATGCCTATCTAGTGGACACCGGTTTGCTAAGTCTTGAACTATATAGATAGGGATGGTATAGACAGATGTAGGATCACCCCTATGGATAGCAAGTTTTCCTATTCTAAGGGGTGTAGAGACAAGGAAGACTCAGATGGAAAATGAATTCACCCCTGCGGGAAACAGGTTCACCTATTCTGAGAACAGACGGATAGGAATGATACATACTCACCTAAAAGGGAAGGAAGATCACCTATTCTAGAGGAATAGGTGGACACAAGGTCACCTAATGAAGGGAGCCACAAGAAAATTTGTCTCTCAAGAGGACAAATTCACCTAAAGGATGATGTGGGCTGGACTCAAGACATAGAATCGCCTATCCATAATGCAAATTTACTTCTATGAGAAGAAAACTCACCACTGATGGTAGGGGAAAACTATGAAAAAGGACTAAAGACACAAAAAACAATAGATAGAGGGCTAGATTGACTTAGACTGATGACAACCACTAGTATCACACAACAAGACACACCAAGCAATACCATCCTAGAATTAGTGATAAGGGTTTACAAACTTGATGTAGGCCCACCACCTTTAGGGGAAACCCCAAGGTTAATACTCCATGATACCGGGGTGGTTCTCTAGATCACCCTTTCTTGTAAAGGTAGATAGCTAGAGATCTAGTGGCATAGGGTCATCAAAAGATGCCACAAGCTCACCTTCTCTCTCTTACTTGAGGACTATCATAGTCCACCACAAGGATTCCTATCTTAAACAAAGGAAGTATGTGGTGAGTAGCTTTGGGGTACAATCTTCATCCCCTACACTACACCAAGTTGCAGCTAAAACATGGGTCTTTATCTAGGACATTCAAGGCTATCTCATGCATCCTCGGTACACCAAGAGGTTGTGTGAGTCACAACCATTAACACTAGCCTGTCATAAGCGTGGATCGAGAGCCCTAGTGAAGTATTAGAAACTTGTACCAACCCTACACATCTTATCTAGGTATCACCCTAGCTTTGACACTTCACTCAGCACGACATGAATGAATTGGCGTACAACTTTAGCTCTCTCCCCTTTATATACCCCACCAGTAACATGTGGTTGGAATCGTCCTTCGGGTGATGTAATACAAGGTAGGTCCCACTAAAGGAAGTAAATTCTAGATTTTTTGGTTGGTCCCTAGGCTTGCACATAGCGTAAGGGGAGAGCTTACACATACTAACACTTCCTGGGTAGACTGGACAAGACTGGAATGAGTTGTGATTTCTTGTCACCTAGGATCACTGAAAGGTGCAAGGGAAGTGGATACATCAAATCACTCCAAAAAAATAAACAAAGTTCCTTGACCCTTTAATTAATTCTATGTGTGCCTAAATCAGTGCGAAAAAATGATACACAAAAAGATCTAACTAGGGGTCTTTGATTGCTCATTTTGCAACACATGAATTAGTAGTTTAATCATCCAATCTTCATCAAACATTGGAAGAGCTAAAAAAATCATTAGTAAAATACCAATCATAGAAAGACAATCTAGCAGATAAGTATCCAAAATTTAAATAAAATTAAAGCTCAAATCAAAAAAATTAAAGGTTTTGGATTTACCACAAATTCGCCTCTGTGTAACATGAATTCGCCTATCGGTGGAGAAAATTTTTCTATCTACAAAAAGAGACGGATTCACTCTTTCTAGTTGTATGGAAGGGCATATGCACTTTCACCCCTATAATTTGTGCATATTTGCCTCTGGAATTAGTAGTTTTTCTTGTCAAAGCTTTTTCACCTCTGAAATTGGCAGTTGCAGTCAAAGGTTGTAAGTTCACCTCTTTTTCTTGAAAAGGAGAATACGACTCTACCTTTTATCATTGCAGATTCACCCCTGTCTCGAGAAAATTCACTCCTATGGGGGGTAGATTCACCCCTGTGCATAAAACCAGAACCTGCAAAAGTCGAACAATAAGCAAAAGTAAAGTAGACCCGTGACATGGTTCCCATTGAGCATGCCACAAATGTGTGCAAGTGAATTTACTAACCTAAAGATACAAAATGAACAATAAATGCAAAAAGGAAACCACAAACAACACTTCAAGATTGGCCTAGTTTAATTTGAACAAATTAATAAAAATGAAGTGATTTTACCTTGTTCAAATTGTCTCCTTTGGCTGGCCCTTTTGTTGATGATTTGTGCTTTCTTTCCTCTTGGATAAATGGCATAAAACCTAATGCAATATGGAGCTAATATGGTGATGAATGAAATGGATATTGTGGGTATTGTGAAGGATGCTAGGTGTGAGCTCAAAGATGTAGCAATAGTGGATGCTAGAGTGCTAAGTGTAAGTGCTTGAATGCAAAAGTGGATTATTTTAAAATGAGGGCATTTCCACCATTTTTGGGGGAAAGGCATCTAAACAATTGAGGGCTAGGGTGATTTGAGAACTCACAGGCCCTCACATCTTGCCATGTAGAAGGCGACATGGAAAAATGGGATGAGGTGAACATGAAATGGAGGTACTACATATTACCTTGGGATTTGGACAAGATATCCTCATAAAGGAGGTCATTGTCCACATGTGGGTGAAAGGACATGTGAGGAATTAAAAATTCCTCAAAAATCCACATGGGGATGGGAGAAGGAATTTTAAATTCCTTAAAATTCCTAGGATGAATAAAAGTGAATTAAAAATTCACTTGGGAAATAGGATGCCTTCTCCAAATGGAGAAAGCATTTAATGCAGATGAATTAGGACATATGCCATAAATGGCATGGTTATTAGGTTGACCTAATTAAGTGATTAAGATTGTGCAAACATGTGAGTATTTGGGCTAATGAGGGATTAGGGGCAAGTGGAGGATTATGAAGGATGTGACCCTAATTATGATTAGGGCTGTGCACATCCTAATCACAGATTAATCTGGATTAGAAGAAATTATGGAGGATGTGAAATTTGGAGAGAGA
This sequence comes from Sequoiadendron giganteum, assembly GCA_007115665.2. Lineage (NCBI taxonomy): Eukaryota > Viridiplantae > Streptophyta > Pinopsida > Cupressales > Cupressaceae > Sequoiadendron > Sequoiadendron giganteum. The sequence continues at coordinate 14,519,009 of CM021104.1, read as the reverse complement.
AGAATTTGAATTAAAAATTTATTTAATTCATAGAGGCATAAAGTAACTAAATTAAATAAATTGGAATATTTATTTAATTTAGAGATGAAAGGGGGTAAAGTATTTAATTGATTTATTAAATACCATAGGGGAAATTAGGATGAAAGACTATATTAATCGAATAATAAATTATTTAATTAATATAGATGAAGGTTGCAGGATGAAAGAATAGGAGGGTGAATTTGACCATATGGGGGTGGTCAAATTCAGGTGTCTACAAGAACGAATGAGAGAAATGACACAATGCCCCATTCCAATACAAGACCAATGACCTGATATTGATCGATAATAAAGGAATTGATTGATTAAAGATTTTTTGGTTATGTTTATTTGTTAGTTTGTGATTTGGTTTGAATGATGATTGCTTGCAGACAAAAACCAGACTCAAAAAACCCTAAAGGACTAACCTAGTGCCCCAGGGACTCATCGATTGATGGGCTTGCCTACATTATACACGTAGAGACCTCATAGTTTGACATGACTTAACTTTGATTTATTTGAAAAAACACTAAGTGATGATTTTAGCTGGACAAACCTAAAGGATTGACCTAATGTCTCAGGGGTCCATTGAAGATGAGCCTTTCCTATGAAGAAAATGTGTAGAAACAACTTAGTTTGACCTTACTAACACAAAATGACTCAAACCTAGACTTTGACTCTGTTTTTGGAAGTTTTTGATGTTTTTTTATTTTGAAGGATTTCTATTTTTTTTGGATTTTGATGTTTTATGACTTTTTTGGATTTTTAATGTTTTATGGTTTTTTGGATTTTGATGTTTTATGATTTTTTTTTTGGATTCTGATGTTTTTTATGATTTTTTGGGGATTTTTGATGATTTATGATTTTGATGTTTTTTTTTTAATTTTTGGTGATTTATGGGGCTAATACCATGTGTTATTTTCCATGAAGACATAAGTCAAGGAATTATGCCTAGTTAGGCATAAGACCGATTTATTATGCGCAAGGGGAAGCAACAAACAAATGCAAAGGATACTAAATGTCAGCGGTTCTCAAGCCATGACAAGATGAAAAAGTTGTATTAGGGACGAGGGATGTGTGAATGGATGAGCAGAGGATGGAAGACCAGGTAGAGTGATAGTAGATAGAGGAGCATAAACTGACTACACATGGCACCTGTTTGCCAAGTTTTCACCATGGTACCTATCTAAACCACCACCAAAGTAGTTTTTACTTTTGGACGAATTATTTCTTTACTATTTTTAATTTTTTTTCTAAAAAAAATTGTTGTCACCAAGATGCTTGTTTGCAAAGTTTTCATCAGGGTGACTATTTTTTTTAATCTTTTTTTTTTTTCGCTTTTGAAAGGGATACTCTAAGAATTAAGTGTAATAATTGCGAAGGTGCAAGGTGTTGATGGGTTCAAAAAAATGTTCACCTTCAGGAGTAGAGAGTTGGTAAGCACCAGATCCATATGCTACTATGATAATATACAGGCTCAACCAATTAGGTTCAAACTTTATAGGCTTGTTTCGATCTGATTGATTCTTTGGATTCTCTTTCAGGACTAAGTCACCAATGTCAAAAATTCTAGGTCGAACCATCTTATTGGATTTTTGTTGAAGGTGATTCTAATATGCTTGCAAGTGTGTCAGAGAATTTTGTCTCTTTTCATCTAGTAACTCTAGCTCATGTAGATGGGATACAAGGTATTCTTCCTGATCAATCAATATTTGCATAGAGAATCATAGGGATGGTAACTCAACCTCAATAGGAATTATTCCTTTAGACCCAAATATAAGGGAGTATGGAGTGGCTCTTGTAGGGGTGCAAACACTAGTACAGTATGCCCATAAAGAAGGATTGAGTTGTAGGTGTCAGTCATGGCCAACGTCATTGATAGTCTTTTGTAAGATTTTTAGGATGGTATTATTAGATGCCTCATCTTGGTCATTACCCTGGGGCTAATACAGGGTAGAAAGGTGGTGTTGAATATGAAAATTTTCACAAAGTTCTCAGACATCCTGATTCTTAAAAGGGTGACAATTATCTGTAATGATGGAATGTGGGATACCATAACAACATATAATGTAATTCAGGGTGAACTTGGATATGTTCTTTCTAGTAATTTAGGTCATTGGGATGACTTTGATCCATTTGGTTAATTATTTAGTAGCAACAAGGATGAAGTTATGTCCATTTTCAAAAGTGGGTCGGATCTTTCCTATGAGCTCAATTCCCCATTGATAAAATGGCCATGGAAATGTAACAGGTTGTAGTTCCTGAGCTAGTGCATGTATAAGATCTCCATGAATATGCCATTGGTGATATTTCTTCACAAAGTGATAGGCATCATGTTCCATTGTAGGAAACTAATATTTCATCCTCATGATATTTTTGGCTAAGGTAGGATCAGTAGAGTGAGATCCATATATACTGTGATGAACCTCTTGTAAGGATCTTTTTGCTTCATTTGAATTGAGACATCGAAGGAGGGTGTTATCTAGGCTACGATGGTAAAGGGTATCTTTGTTGATGGAATATTTTGATGCTTGTTGGATAAAGGTTATGTGTTGGTTAAGGTACAAGTTAGGAGGGATGATTTGTTCATGCAAATAAGTGTAGATGTCTTTGTACCAAGGATAATTGAAACCAACAACTTCTCACACAATTTCAGTTTCAGGGACATTGAACGCAGGGACCAATAGTTGTTCTACCAAGAACTCATTATGATGCATTGTTAGGAATGTCCAAGAGAGATCCAATTATGGTCATTGTGTTAGTTGCTTTGTTCTATATTCTTGGTAGATGTTCAAAGGTAATAGCATCAAAGAACAATATAAAAATATACACCATGCACTTGTAGTGCATCAGTCTTCCATCCTTGGAGTCATAATTATCATTAACTTACTTAATCACCAACTGAGAATCACCATAGACTTGAAGATCCTTGATTTTCTATTTTATTGTTATTCAGGGTCCTTTCAACAATGCTTCATACTCAGCTATATTATTAGTACATGGAAATTTTATTCGAAATGACTTGGGAACGGAATCTCCTTGAGGTGTGATGAATAGAATTCCAGCTCTTGAACTATGACTTGTGTAAGACCCATTGAAGTCCATGTTGTTCATGGTTCTATGAAAAATATTGATTCATCTGGGAAATCAAATATCAAAGGATTATCTACCTTTGCTAATGAATTTACGATTTAATTAGATATCACTTGTCCTTTTATTTCATTTTGATCAACATACTCAATGTCCTAACTTAAAATCATAACCCACTTACCTAGTCTTCTTGTCAGAGCTACTTTGCTAAGAAGATATTTCAAAGGATAATTTTTTTTGTTATGATTCAACATTTGATGTCTCAATTTATGTTTTTCAAATACAAATACTAGGCATGCTCATTCAATAGGGCTATAGTTCAACTCATATCTGACTAGGGTGTGACTGATGTAGTAGATTTCTCATTCTTTACCATTATTATCATTTTGTGCTAACAATGCCCCTAGTGTTGATGTAGTTGTCACATGCAATATAAAATGTATTCCATCAATCAAAGGCATAAGAACTGGTGGATTCAATAAATAATTCTTGATCTGATCAAATGCTTCTTGAAACTTGTTTTTCCAATTGAAGGGAATCCCTTTTCGTAATGGATGCTCAAAAAAATGGATCTTGTCTTCTAGTTGAGCAATGAGCCTACGAATTGATTGTAATATTCCTTGTAATTTCCTTAAATGACTAATGTTGTTTAGCGGTGGCATGTCCAATATAGCTTTTACTTTGGAGGGATCAACTTCTATTCCTCTGTGAGAGACAATATATCCTAAGAGCTTTCTTGATTGGACCCCGAAAACACATTTCTTTAGATTTAACCTAAGTTGGTATTTTTCAAGTCATATAAAAATCTTATCCAAGACTTCTAGGTGACTGCCTCATTCTAGGGATTTTGATAGAATTTCATCAACATAATCCTCCATAAGTAAGTGTATATAATTATGAAAAATAGTATTCATGGCTCTCTTATATGTGGCTCCAGTATTTTTAAGCCCAAATGCCATGAAATTCCAACAAAAAGTACCCCGTGCACATGTGAAGGTTGTCTTTGGTTGATCTTCAGGAGAAATTCTTATATGATTATAACCCGAGAATCCATCCATAAGTGATAGAATTTCATATCCAGCAGTAAGGTATACCATGATGCCAATATTTGGTAAAGGGAAATCATCTTTAGGATAAGCTTTGTTGAGATCTCTGAAATCTGTGCACACTCTGATTTTACAATTTGTCTTGGTGATAGGAAGAAGGTTTTATATCTAATCTGCATAATCATTCGAGCATATGAATCTAACATCCAAGAGTTTCTTCAGCTCCACCTTGATCAAGGTAGTAATCTGTAGGTTCATTTTCCTTAACTTTTGTTTGTATGGTTTGGAATTTGGTAGCAATGGTAGGTGATGTAGAGCCAGCTAGGGATCCAATCTAGGCATAGCATCATAAAACCATGCAAAATTTACTTTCCTTTTTGAAAATAATGTTGTAAACTTGATCTTTTCCTTGTTGGTCAAAGATGTTTCCAATTGTATGATTCTAGAATTGTCTCGTGTCCCAATGTTCACTTATTTTGTTTCTTCTATAAGAAATGGAGATCTCTATTGGTCTATGGAGACTATCCAGTCCTCCATCCTTAGCCACCTCAAATAGGTTTTCACCTTTGGATATGTCCTTTATTTTATATTTTTATGGTTAGTGGGTGCCTTTTAGTTTTCACCTAAAGGCCTATTATTTTTATTTTTTATTTTTTCATTTTCACTTTTGTGACTAGAGAATAGGACAACCTCACCAAAGTATGCTGCACAATCAATTTTTATGGAAAACCCATCCTTATGATCCCCACTTTGTATTCCTTCATGTAATCCCATGAACTCAACAATTGATTTGTCATTCTCGAATGTATCTAAACTAGGTGGTTCTTGTTGATCCCAATCTATGAGTTGAGGGTAGAAAAGGGATAAGCCATCATTGGTATTTTCAAGGGTCATGGTGTAGGCAACTAGGATAAAGAAGGAATTAGAGTCATCAGGTTCCTAGAAGGAAGCATAAATGGTTTCCCAAAAGTGTTTGATCAATTCTTCTCTTTTCAAAGGGACTTTTGGATGGGGACTTGGTGGATTTTCCTAGGAACCAATTATAAGCATTTGATGGAATGTCTCTTCAAGGGAAGGCTCGTAAATTTCTCCAAATTTGTTATAAAGGTCCATGTAAGTAGTGGATGATAGGAAATCCCATTTATATTCATTGGAATTAGTGTCAAAGTCCCAAGAGTCCCCAGATGTTTTGATCTCATTTGATGCATTAACGACCTCACTTGAAGGTAAATTGATACCATGAATAGTCACTTTTATTGGTCAAAACCCTAAACCTTGGTTTTTTAGAAACTTAGGAGGTTGTATAGTTTTCAAAATTCCTTTTTGTTTAGGCCAAGGTCATTGTGTCTATCATATCCTTGCTGTTTCATTATTAGGAACCCTTTTAGATATTGTTCAACTAGAAATTTCTTAGGCTCAATATCCTCCTCTTCTTTTTACAAAATGTGAGAATGTGGTAATTCAAATATTCTTTCGCTAGCTCCCCTCATTTAGTGAAGGTGGTAGGGGGATTATGCATGATGAATTTAGGTTGCATGGGATTTAGTCTTTTATAATATTTTGGTGATCTAGGTAGCTTTCCAATGAAAATAAGACTCTTCATGTTGTATTCTCCACATCCTTTGTCTTGAATCTTGATCTTGGGTGTGAAAGGTTTGGTGAATGGAGTGTAATATTTGACAAGGGAGGATGGATCGATTTACTAGGATGAAGTGGACAATGAGGCCTCTTGATTGATGGGAACTTGACATTCAACAATTCCTTTTAGTTTTGTGCAATATTGAAAAGGATCAAGGTCACCAAGAATAGTGATATCGGTGCCATTGTGTGGAAACTTGAGGTATTGGTTGTAGGTGGATGGTATATCCCTCATAGCATGAATCCATGGGTTGCTAAGGAGTAGGTTGTACTGTAAATCCAGATCCAAGATATGAAAAATTGTGCTTTGTATTGCTAGACAAACTCTTACAGGAAGTGAAATTATGCCTTTGGATGAGCGTTCAACATCATCATAAGCTTTGATCGTAATTTTCTAGGTTCAATCTATGAAATTCTCAGAGTATCCCAAGGCAATAACTAATTTTAGGGAGAAAATTTTCAGACCCGCTCCATCATCTACTAGGACTCGACTGATCTTACATTTATCTACATAGACTTCTAGGTGTATAGGATCATTATTATCGAACTTAGGTGTACATAAATTATTGTTCAGAAAAGGTGACATAATGTGGCATAGCTAGGTATCCAACCATGGAATAAAATTCATTGACATCTAGATTAGCGAGTATGTCTACTTCTTTCAAAGATTTTTCAAGGATAGCTTTTTGTTATGGGGATGTACAAAGGAGTTCCAGGATGTAAATTTGTGCTGAATTTTTCCTGAGTTTCTCTAAGAGATTATGTTGGATTTTAATTTGGGGATTGGAGGAAGGACCTGGAATAGTTATATTGGTTTTGCAAGTGGAAACAACACAATCTCAGTTTGTATTTTTTTATAGTGATAGTGGCAGCATGTTCATGTATGATTTGTATATTGTGAAGGATAGTGATGTAATCATATTTGACGATGGCATAATTGGCATTGTTATTATTTCCCAAACTTGATGTTTTTCCTTTGTCATGGTCATGCAAGGGATTTTTAAATATGGTATGATCAACATTTATTTTTCCTTGTGAATTATTAACTGAAATGGTTCCATTTTCAATAAAGTCTTGAATGATATTTTTGAGTGTCCAACATCTAGATGTTTTGTGTCCTTTTTTGCAGTAATATTCACAATATTCATCTTCTTTCCACCAATCGGGTTTGATTAAAGATGGTTCATAGTTTTTAATGTCTACCAATTGGATGATGTTGGATTGAAATCATTGTTTGAGGACTGATTTGATGGGTTCACCCAATTGGGTGTATGTTCTCCTGGTGTGGGGAGGACCTTTGCATTGTTGATAATTTTGGACTGCATTCAATGTTTGATTTTGACCTTGTGTTTGGGAATTTGATGAGGAAGGATCTTGGAGGTGAATGGTAGGACCTTTGGTTATCAATTTTCCATCAACAATTCTATCATTTGTGGCATTCTCTTCTGAGACCAATATTTTATTTTATCATTATTGGCTTTGGAGTCTCTTTATTTATTTTGACTAGTCCTTTTATGACATCGCCTATTTCAATAAGGACATATTTCTCAAGGATCTCATTGAAAGTTGTGCAATATTGGATTTGTATACTACTCATCATTTTTGTTTCAAGGTTCTCAAAAAACATGGTGACCAATTGTTTCTCAAGAATATGAAAAGGGAAATTGCTAAAAAAGCCTCACCATCTTTTTTAAAATGAGGTAAGTGATTCTCCTTCTTCTTGTTTGGTTGTGCTTAATGTTGCAAGGGTGACATCATTTTTAATGTTGAAGGTAAAGTGATTAATTAATTTATCAGCCAGTTCACCCCATGTTATAATCCATTGAGGGAGATGTGCAAACCAATCTAGGGTTAGCCTTGTGATACTTCACGAGAAGAGCCTCATCAAATATGTAGGATCATATGAGACTTCTATACATGATGTGTTAAATTCTTGAAATTTTTCTATTGGATCCCCTATCCCCTTATACTAAGGAAAAGGTGGTGTTGTGAAATGAGGTGGAAAGAGTGGAATGTATACATTTTTGTCAAATGGAAAGGGTCACAATTCCTCCATAGAATAATTTTTCTTATTGGTTCTCAATTGCATGTTTGTCATTTTTTATTGGATGATCTATATTTGTTTCATCAAAGTATCTATAATATAAGGTGTTTTATTGGTTTGGTTTGGTGTTATGGTGTTGGTATTGAGGTCATATGTCCGATTTGAATTGGGATTCTTGTTTTGTGGTGTGGGACCTTGGTTACCAAATTTGTGTGTGTCTTTTTGGTTTGGAGTGAAATGTGTATTTAGATTTGTCCCAAAGTTCATGTTTGTGTTTGGTATAGTGTTTTGTAATTGAGGTATGGGTCCTTGATTAGCATTTGGAAATGAGAGGTAGGTCCTTGATTAATGTTTTGGAATGATGGGGTAGGTCCTTGATTAACATTTTGAAATGATGGGGTAGGTCCTTGATTAATATTTTGGTTGGGAACACTTCATGGGAGAATGTGAATCTTCCTTGATTTATTTGATTGGTTTTGATTTGATGAGGGTGTGGTTTTAAATTGGAATGAAGGACCTTGGTTTGTGTTTTGAAGTGTAGGTATAGGACCTTGATTTTTTATTTTGAAAAGGAGGGTTTGTGAAGGTCCCTCTCATGGAATTTGATGAGCTTCCAAATGTGGAGTTTTGTCCTTGTGTAGTAGCATTGGTCACCTTGTTTCCAAATGTGGAGATGCTAGGGATGTGTGTGGTATTAGTTGACATGTGTGTTGTTGTTCCAAGTGGTATGGTTTACATTTGTTGTGAAGAGGACATCCCTAGTGCAAATGTATTTTTGGTATCTTATTCCACAATGGTTGAGACATCAAATCCCTGAAGGAGTTTGGCACCCTTTTTGGCTAGTGACTAGAAAATATATTAGGATAAACAAAAAAAATTTGATCAACCATGCTTAAAATCCTTGGCTCTTGGTAAGCTCTTTCAATCTCTTTAGGAGTAATTTTATTGTTGAATTCTTCAAGACTTAGATTGTCCAATGTAAAGTCTCTTTTTGGTGTCTCTCTTTGTGGAGTGAATTGATTTGAATTTGTCCCAAGGGTGGTGTCATGAAAGGGATCACTTGAGAAATCCATGTCCTCTCTTTTGGTATGTGACCTTGTTTCAACCATGTGAGACTTGCAAAGTTAGAAGGTAATGCAAGGTGATGATGAAGCTAAACTATGTTTTTGAGATTTTTTGGATATAAGTATGCAATCTGATTATGAAAGGATATGATATTAGTGAATGATATGGATACCAAAGGTTGATTAAATGAAGAAAAGGGATAATGATAGGGTGTTTAGCTAAGGATTAAATGTAATGGTGAAACTAAGGTTAAGATCAAATTGAGCTATGCTTTTGTATTTTTAAGATAAAGATGCAAAATGAAAGCACAAGACTAAGGATTGATGATGATGAGGTTGTGGTAAAAGGGTATGCATATAAATGAGATTATGGTAATGATAGGGGTATGAATCCTAGAATTTAAGAAAAAGGACAGAAACCAAGATAATGTAGGTCCAAGATAACAAACCCAAATGTCATTGACCTTTGTGATAACTAAGATGATAATTTTGACAAGGTTGAGTCTAGGCTAGGGAAAAAGATTGAGAGTCAAATCTGACCAAGGTGATAATGATAAAGGTTGATAAAATGAAGGATTAAAGTCAATGAAAAAATGGATAAGAAACCAAGGAATGTCCAAAATCTTAGTAGTCTTCCTAAATTTGAAAGGATGAGTGTAACTGAATGTCTAGGATTGATTATGCAAGGTAAGGATGCAACCTAAAATATGATGTAATCCTAAATGGTAATGTTGAAATGGATTGGTGAAGGCTTGCAAGTATCTAGTTTAATAGTAAGAGTCAGTGCAAAAATGATTTGGTTAAATTTCAACAAGGATTTTGGAAGTTTTTGGTTATCAGGTAGTTGCAACACTATTTTCTACAAATGCATCATTTCAGGTTATGGGTATCCAGAGTGCAGTTGTGGTTCAGAATGACAGTTGTGGCTCTATTTTCTATAAATGTGGTTCATTATGACAGTTTTGGTGAAAAAATATAGTTACGAACATATTTTTATCAGTTGCAGTGACAAAATGTTATTTTTGGAAGTTTTCATGTTTTAACTTGGTTTTTAAGTGAATTTTGATTGATTTTGATAAAGTGGAGTTTGGAAAACACTAAATAAAGTCACAAAAACTTATTTTTTATTTGGTTTTCAATGTGAAAATGTATTGATAACAAGATAAAAACACACATAAACAATAATGCACAATTCCTATGGTTGGCAAGGAAACCACTTATTGATATCCTGACTTGGATTTTTCTATCCACTTAAACAAGGTGGACAACAAGAGACTTGGTGGTATTGGATCCCCTCCATGACACTCACTTCTTAGGTGCACAAAGTCTCTATTCCCCAAAGATGAATTCCTATCTCTACACTTGCTTAGTGAAAACTGTTGGGGATATGGAGTTAGACTGTCATCATAGAACACGTCTAAGACAATAGTGCCTTAGTGATTTTCATTCAAATCACAAAAAGGACACAAAAAACTATGCCATAAAGAGGAAGTAGGCATAGTTGATCCCCCATTGATCATCTGAGAAAATTAAATGCTTAACAAGAAAACAGATTCAACACACTCATAGATTCAAGAACATGAATTAGACAACATTAAAGACAAACATGAGGACACAAAGATTTACGTGGGGAAAACCCTTTTGAGTAAAAAACCCCACCCTCCAAAACACTTAGCTCACTTGTATTATTTAGTAACAAAATAGTTACAATAGAAATATCAGAGCTATGCTCTTCAAGAGATTAAATCTTGTTCATCTAGAGAATACATGCAACAACAAAATAGAAGGTTACAATGTTTCCAAAGATATACCATGTAGATTCCCTTCAACTCCTTAAAAGAATCTCTCTCAGCTAGCCTCTTGGCTAGCACAACCTTAAGGAAAGCCATGTTCACATCTCATCTAATCTATGACACCAAGTGTTAACCGTTTTAATGCCATCACATACAGATCTTCACTTCGCCACCTTTTTTTTTGTGATCGAGTTCAAAGTATTTGACTAACCCAAGTCATACTTTTCAATCGTTTTCAGCCAATCAATCGGGTGGCATTAATATGAACCTTACCTCTGACAAACAAATCTGATTGCCTCTGACCAAGTCGCCCTGCAAACACGCATCTAGTCATCCAAGAATTAAATTCATTGCCACAATCAGATATTGTCAACCATCAAATCTAATCCATGCAGTTAATACATTCACTACTCAACACTTCGGCCAATCAATCGATGGTAACCTGCCACATGCCACTACTCCATTTTCCTATTGCTTTGACTATTGGTCCAGCTCGATCAACCTCATTCAATGGAGCTACTAGAACTCTCAGACTTCTATGACGTTACTGCTGAGTCCATTCGACTAGGCCATGATATTGTGGTGAGCTCGCATGAGCTCACCCTACCTTCTACCATGCTACCACTGCCCTATCAGACTTGCCTCCTGGTATGGTGGTAAGCCTATGTCGACCCAACCTTGGCCTCCAACCATGCTATTGTCAAGCTTAGGTTGACCTCCTATGGTATGGAGGTAACCACCAAATCCCCAATCAACACCGTCAACCTCACTACCACCGTCCCTTCCACGTCTTCCTTCGGTGCAATGGTAACCATTGGCCAGATGGTCAACAGTCTCACCGTGCTACCATAGAGGCCACTAGCCCACCCCGCGATAGGGCAGTGACCGCTCTGGCAGATCACCAGTGGTCTCACTGTAGCCACAATGGTGAGAATTCTTACCGCCTGCGGTGGGGCAGTAACAGTCACCATCGACCGCTAGCTGCATACCACAACCACCATGATAGGCTTCTCACCACCCACGATATGGCGGTAACCACTAGCCCACCAACTTGCCACTACTGAGCTGCTCATTGTGCTACCTCCACCACCAAACTGACACATCATGGTAAGGATTTAACCACCTTCCTGATTGTTGCCGCTCACTATGCCATTGCCATGCATAAAGAAGACCACCATGGTAGAGCAGTAACACCGCCCAACTATACACCGAGCAACAAAGGCTCGAGGTAAAGTGGTAAACTACACTACCACGCTTGTATGGAAAGCATGCAGTGGTATGGTGGTCAAAACCATAAACATGGAGAAATCAACAAAGTCTTCAAGGAAGACCAGAATGTTGAGGCATAAATTTTCCAACAAAAACTTGGGGCAGCATTAGAGGTCTGACCTCCTATGATCAAAGAGCATATAAAACATTTTTTGACCACTAACAAAAATTGGTTCATAGTCAAGATGCCACCCAGTCCCTTCCTAAGAAAGGATTTTAACATAGCTCACTTGGCTACTAAGGGTGGAACTTGTTGGTATGACACATCCACACCTGTTGCTAAATGAATTTCGTCAAGAGGGAATTTTCTTATATATTAGTTTGGAAAAGTTTGGCCTTATCTTAGTACTGCTTGGGTCATTCCCACCTTTCAAATTAGGGTGGAAGGCCCTCTAAAAAAGAGGTATGCAATAGAAAGGAAGTACACTATTTTTTATCTCCTAGATTGCACAGAGCGCAAGTAGAGAGAAAACACAAACACATTTTCCTCACACTCGCATGAAGTTCATTTTAAGCCCAAAATCCAAATATGGGTTTTGATTATACAAATTCCAAAGAAATGCTTTTGATTTCTCAAGATTGTCAAATGGTGCAAAAGGAGAGCATATTCACTCTACGATAATTTGCAAACCACAAAACACAAAAGACACCTGTAAATTTTTACCTTTTGCTTATGATTTGAAGACACTCGTATTCTTTTTTTATGCCAATGACATTTGATGCAAGTTCATTTTAATACCCATGAGTGATAGAATGCATTTTGTTGTTTTTTTTTAATTCATGAATATGATGTGCATGCTCATTTTACCCTTATAATCATGAGAAGGAATCTTTTGACAAGTGGAGGCATAAATAATTTATTCAAATTATTTATTTGAGGAAAAGCAAGTGGAAATTTAATTAAAATATCTTATTAAATCATTTTAAGTAAATAAGAGGAAATGGGGAAAGATAATTAAATAATTAATTTGAGTTAAGTATTTAATAGAGGGAAAGCATTGGAAGATAAATTAACTATAGAATAATTTAAAATATAAGTGAATAGTTAAATGAATTATTTATTATAATTTAACTATAGACGAATGACGATAAGAAAATAATAATTCATTTAATTATTAAAGAAGAGGGGGAATTAGTGACACAATTAATGTATTTAAATGATCAAGGTAGAATAAAGTTAAGAAGTGAATTAATTAAATGATTAAATATTATTTAATTAATAGAGGAATATGATCAATAATAATTAAATAATTACAATTATTTAATTATATGGATACGAAGAATGAGAAATATGACGGTCATAGACTAAAACATTTTTTAATGTCTACACATTTCATTAACAAGCCTAGCAACCCTAGCCATGTTTTCTTCTTTTCCAAAATGATTCACAAGATCCAATAGCCTGCTATCTAGGGCAAGGAGATTCTTTGTAGGAATAAAGAGAATGTAATCCTTTTTCAAAGGTGGGGCCATTGGCGAAGCAGGAGGAGTAGGGATGTGAGGGGTCTAACCAAAGAAACTTGTATCTACACCTGAAACTATCTACTGAGAAGTGAGACTAGTAGTGACCTTCGAGAAATCCATCTCTAGGTGTCATACACTTCTAACAATGTACTTTGAGGTTGCAGATCGGGTCATAAAGCTCATAAAGCTTCAAAATGCATAATTTTATAACCCATAGAAGATGCGAGAGAAATAATCTTGACACAAATAAATAGACATTATGATTTCACATCGAGTTCACCAAAATGTAGAGGAGGGGGGTTGGCTTCTCCAAGACCCTAGGTCATATGAGGGTCCTAAGAAATAGGTTAACTTGATCTACCTCAATCTTTCTAAATGATTCAAAAAGGTTAAGGGATTAAGGTTGAAAAGGAAGAGAAATCTGAATGCTACTATCCTTCTACTAATGTGAATGTTTTAGGGGTCGAATGAGCTAATTCGCAGAGTTTAACTTGTGGCTCAGGTAGCTCATTACCTAAGGATGACAGTGCATGACACATACTCCAGTGCAGTGTGTTTGCATATTAGTGGGGCACTGGTGTCAGTATGAACATAGAGTGTGATGAATAGATAAGAAAACTAGGAAACAAGCTAACAGACTGACCAATACATTTTTATACTATGATAGATTGTAAAGAAAGCATAAAAATGGAGTACAACAAGAAGAATGCTTTAACTAGTCTATCTTCAAATTGACAAGGAAGGATAAGAAAGTGATATCAAACTTCATGCAACTTTTTCCTTTGAATATATCCAACCGGGAAGCACCTACACACACAAGACCAAGGAAAATGTTGGGGTTGTTTCTAGAGGACTACCTTAGTCAATCCCCCGCTTTGGTGTTTCGATCTCCACAAATAGCTAGATTGCAACGATGTATAGAAAAATGATAAAAAAAGCATACAAAAGGAGATACCAAACAATAAAACAAATTAGTATACTACTATCTAAGTATGATGATAGAAAAGTGAATGCTAATGGTGGATATAACCTTCACATCCATGTTCTCTCAATAGAAATGGAGGAAGGTGTGAGCTTACAAGTTCTCCAAAAATTATGTCACAACGAATGAAATGATGGAGAAGCCAAGAGACCGTTAACTTGTATCTACAATGGAGGTGGTGGTGAAGCTTTCAAGTGTGTGAGTTGATCAACAAAGAATCAAGAATTCAATCAAGTGTGTAGAAGTGTGAAGAGGATGAATGGAATGAAAGAATAGGCAATTTGAAAGGAAAAATGGAGTCAAAGGAGCTATTTTGTGGTGGTCAAGGGGTAGGAGGTGTTATGGTTCATGTCCAATGGAGAAACATAATGCCTATGTAGATTCCAAAGGTAGGAATCCTATCAAGATGGAAGCACCGCACCCAGACATCTGTATGACGTGCCCATGTCCCTAACAAAATTCCTCCACCAACATGAAAATAGGTTGTGGGTTTCGGGATTGCATCATCAAAATTACATTTTCTAAGGTGAAGGGTATGAAAATGGGGAATTTACAAGGGGTAGAAATTCACGCCATTACAATTTTTTCTTTTAGAGAGTGGGGTTTCTCTCTCGGAAGGGTTTTCCCCATGTAAATTTTATTGTTGTGGTTTATCCTATTTTTCATAATTTAATTAAGTAAATGAATGTGCATATAATAATAATTGATAAGGGTTTTTATTTTTTTTAATTATTATCTCCCCCACTTAGATTGGTGTGGGAAGTTTCTTTTGCATACCCAAATTCCTTTCAATTGACACCCCCTATAAGTGTAACTTAGGAAGGTTGCACACTTAAGATAAAAGATAATAATGGGTCTCAACAAAATGCATGATCAAGTACCCATTTACAAAAATATATCTCTCATAACAAGAGAAAAGGAGAAAATTGGAGTAGGAGAAAAATCCTCTCTAAAATAAAATAAACACTAATATACAAGTGATGGAATTAGATTCAACATGACTCAAAAAAACCCATTTCCTTCACTAATATAAAACTCCCCCATAACAAGAAAAGAAAGGGACTATGAAATACTTCCAAAATATAGAATATCATGTACCAAAATAGGATTCTTGAATATTTAATATGATCTACTTATGGCATAATTATATTTATTTTCTTATAAATAAACAAATACAATGTTAAATGTTGAAGAAATAAATATAATGAGTTAGGAAATTTTAGGATGAATGCCTTTAAAAATTGCATAGGTGTCCACAAGTCATAATAGAAATATGCCACAATACAATTAGGAACTCCAAGCCAAATGATTGAGTGTGACAACTCAAGACAATGTGGAGAATCACAATAAAAAATATTCAAAGATAAATAAAATGTGATAATATTAGTTGCATAATTATTATCAAACAATAAATTTAAATAATCTATTGTGTCTTTAAGATCTACAAGATGAGAATCAAAAAACAAGTCTACAATACTTATCAAATAATCACTCAAAAAATTTGAATATGAAATACAAGGTCTATATTGCTAAATTAAAGTATTGATATCAAGATAAGTAGGGGTTAAAGGATATGAAATAGTGGCACTAGTTTCAAAAACTCTATTAATTTGAAGCTAGAATATCAAGATTTAGATATACAAAATTCTCAAAAACATTATGCACACAATAAGTGTGATCAATAGTCAAAGTATTTAAACTATCATCAAGAGAAAAACCTCCAAAGGTGATTAACCAAGATTCATTATCAAAAATCCTAATAGAAATGATATATATGCTTTCTAAATCTCTAATAATGACTAAATTGAAAGGAAATATGCATCCACCCAAGATAATTTCCACATAACCCAAATATTAAAATCTAAGAAAACAAGTATTTATAATCCATATGCAAAAGAATAGACAAAATCCATCAAAGATGACAGAAGATATATTTTGGGAAAACCCTTGAGAGGGAAAAAACCAGCCTCCAAAAGTATCCATCACTATCAATGCTATAGGGTTGACAAGGTAGGGGATGCATGAAAAAATTCCTCATAGAAATGGGGTCTCACAGTGATGTACTACATGAAAAAATTCCTCATAGAAATGGGGTCTCACGGTGGAGACCCCATTTATATGACAAAGTTTTTCATGCAGTCCCTACCTTGTCAACCCTACTGCATTGACAAGATAACGAGCTCACTATCTTTTCAATGCCCACATGGAGTTTTAGATCCAATTCCTTAAAGAAATATGGTCTTGTGGCATGACATGATTTCAAGATAGGTTGCACCTTTCCCCATGTTGCTAACTTAGCCTTGAATAAAGAGTCTTGAAATAGTGGAGAGAAGAGTTACAATCCCTTGTAGGTAGACTAATCAATGAAAAAATTAAAATATATCACAACATTAGTGATGAGGTAAGTTTAGAAGTAGAGATGAAAACCAAAATAGATTCAAATATCTAACAATGTGGGAGGAGTATATTCCAATTTTATGGAGACATGTATGGAAAATTTGGTAGCATAGACAATGAAATCAATTATTTGAAAAAATGCACATGACAATGATACCCCATTTATTTGAGGCATTTCTTCAAACAATTGATTGCCTTGTCTATGTTATTTGATAAAATTATTTGGTAGACATGTATGGAAAATTGGGTAGCATAGACAACCCTATCAGTTGCTTGGTATAACTGTTTGAAAAAATACCTCAATGAGATATCTCCTTGTGGACAAAAATGATTGTAGGATATGCATAAAATGGATTTATTGAAAAGGCTTTATAAAATTTCAAGCATATGAAAATTCTAGGTGTAAAACCTAATTCCACTACATTTTCCAACATCTCCCATGCCTATACCAAAATGAAATTTTTGGAGAGGGGTACGCACATCCATTGTAAAGGATTGAGAAATGATATATTATTTTACTTACTTATAACTTATGTCATATATATGTGTATACAAAATGTGGAAGCATACACAAGGTAAGTCAATAGTTTAACAAAATTCCTCAAAGAGATGTGGTTTAAAAATGTAATCGAAAAGTGTAAAGAATTGTGTAATTTAAAATGTGCATTGACAACAAAATAGAATCAAAGAAAGCCAAAATGTAATGAAATAAAATGTGTAAAAACTTCACATACCTAAAAAACTAGAGTTTTGAATGGAGGAGTTCTACCCAATTATGTAGCCTTTTCTTCTTGTTACTTTAAACTCCTCAACAATTTGACTTTTTCAAAAGCTTGTTTCCCTCCAAATTTTAATTGTATATCACCCTTGAATAGAATTGATACTTGAATTGATATTATATGCCTTTCAATGTGAAAAAAATGCTATTACATGCAAATGTGGTGGAAAGATCATGAAAAGGGTGGTGGAATGTGAAAAACGTGCATGCATACTTCACAAAATCATCAAAGAATGTTTTTTGTCACAATACACACATAACCAAGAGAATATGCAAAATGTGGGCCTAGAGATCACTGGTATATTGAGTTTTTTACCATTTTTAGAGCAAGACAAAGTGTTCTTGTGTTATAATGTGAGCACATTATGTATTTCTAAAAAACTAACTGTAAGTGGTGAAATAGTGAATAAGATCTAAAACATTTCTTAATATGACATTATATCAATGATTAAACAAATTGAATCAATTCAACAAAGTAATCAATTGAAAGCATCCTATTGCTCTCTATCTCCAAAGGTTTATTAAATCTAAATTGCTCTCAGATTGTGTAAGCAAATAAGACTGTTAAAATGACTATCTGAAGAATGAGATAATGTTAATACAATGCTAAATGATAAATCAATTAAACTAGCATGATATTGATGTGAAACATATAATTGCACCTATAGGAAGCAGCCATGATTGAAAACTGGATTGCTTGATGCTTGATTGTATGAATGCTTGATGCTTGATGTCTAGATTCCTGTAGAGTAAGAGTGCAAAAGTTTGATTATCTGGATCCTTTTCTTGGTTGAATGAGGCTTTATTTATAGATTTCCAGGCTGTAGAAATGCACAGGGAAAGCTTTGAAAGGCTTGGATTCAATCTGGAGAATTGAATGGTGAGAGATGGAGGAGATTGAGAGAAACATGGAAATTGTCTCTACCCATGAAAACACTAGGCAAGAGAAGAGGAAGAATTGATGGAAGAGGATTGAGAGATCAAATTCCAAATTTGTCTCCAATTTGTTTCCAAAACTTCCCGTGAAGTTTCAATCAACTAATTTTGACATATTTTGATATAAATTAGACATAGTTTAGACATAAGATATCTAATTCATTTTTGAAAGAATATAGATGGAATATTCCTTGTGCAAAAATTCAAATATTTTGATTTATTTAAATTAACAAAGGAGAAATAAATAATTTAATAAAATGAACTATAGGATAGTTGTTTATTAAATTAAACAGAAGAATGTGGCAATTAATAAATAAAGTGTTTTGATCTTTATTTAATTAATTTAAGATGGATATAATAGATTGAAATAGGGATTTGATAATTAAATCAAACAAAGTATTTATTTTTGTTTATTTAATTAAGATGAGATTTAGAAGAAATTATGAAGAATGTGAATGTGAACTATATTAAATAAATATTTCTATTTATTCAACTATAGAGGAAATTAGGATAATTAATTAAATAATTCATATTTAATTAATCGGATGCTCTAGACCAATTTTTAGGTGTATACATTTTGCCCCTCTTTGAAGTGATGTGTTTACGCATTGCTTCGAAGAAATATTTTGCTGCTACTGCCAGGGTCGATGATAAAAATAATAATTTTGTATGCCCCAGACATGATTTTCATATGATAATTTTTCTGTGTGTACCAGACATTTATTTTCAGATGATTTGATGATAATATGCCCCCTCGGGAGATAAATTAATGATTTGATGATTTTTAGGATTTTTGAATTTTTATGAATGATTTGATGATTTGATGTGGTTCGATGATGAAATAATTTATCTCCCAACAAAATGATGAAGAAATGAGTCCTCTGATGAGTTTTAATTAATTTCATTTGTAAAATTAATCAAAATGTTATAAAAATCCCCCAAAAATACCTTTCAAAAATTATAAATAGTGCTAAAAGGTCATTTTCAATTCATTATTTGCTTTTTGAGTTCAAAATTCTTAGTGATAAAGACTTTTCTACCAGTTGGAGCGAGATGCCTATTCCTTACCACACTCACCAATTCAAGCACGTTCGACGCTACAGATGGCCGCCTATGTATGGATCTCCGGTATGTACCCCTTGACCTCCTCGTAATTCGTGCACTTTTGTTTTTTATGCTTTTTAGGTCTTAGGAGTGTCTAGGTGTCTTTTAGCACTTTCAAGCCGCATTGTAGTGCTTACATTATGATGTAGCGCTTTCATTAGGTAGTCTAGTGCTTTGAGTTTTAGCGCTTGCATTTAAAACTCTAGTGCTTCCAGTTGGTAAAGTAGCGCTTTTAGCAAATTAGCGCTTAGGAGTCAAGAATTAGCGCTTGAAGTCGGATTTTAGTGCTTTGAGACTTTCAGCGCTTTGATTCGGTGGATTAGCACTTTTAAGGTCTATTCTAGTGCTTCTGGTAAAGTGGCGCTTTGACGGCCTGTTTTAGTGCTTTGATGTAGAAAAGTAGAGCTTTGGGATTTTTAGTGCTTCGGAAGCCTTTTTTAGCACTTTGGAGTGCTGAAATAGCGCTTTGGGTCTCTGATTTAGTGCTTTAAGCTAATAAAGTAGCATTTTGGATGACTATTTTAGCGCTTCCAGTCAGATTTGAAGATTTTGACTTAGTGAACCTTGATTTCATCAATTCTTATCATGTCCATTCTTCTGATTGGTATGATTGATAATCCAATTGTTGAATGTTGGATTTAGATTAAAGTAAATAAGATTAACTCTCATGATAGGCGAGAAGAAATCCTATTTCTTGATGATCCTCTTGATAAGTGAGGAAATGATTCAATACCTGATAAATCTCATGATAGGCGAGATCTAGATAATGGTTTGATGAACCTCATGATAGGTGAGGTTTGATTCAATTATCTAATAAATCTCATGATTGGCGAGATCTAGATAATGTTTTGATGAACCTCATGATAGTTGAGGTTGGATGTTCCCTTATGAATTTTGATCGAAAATTCATACCAAAGCTTTTGAAATAGACTTGATAGTAGAATGACGTTTAATTCCTGACATAGTTCACTGATTGTGGATTTTTTGTTATGATAATAGGAGGACTTGGGTACTCTCCAGATGCGAGAGAGGTTTCCACAGACTACATATTTGATACCACATTTGACACCAGATGAGCTCCAGGTGATAGGCCAATGTGGTCTCACGAGTTTACTTGACATGCCCCAGATTAGGATTAATCGGGGTTTGTTGACTTCATTAGCTGAGAGGTGGCATAGCGACCACAACACCTTTCACCTACCTACCGGTGAGATGACAATCACACCAGAGGATGTGTGGTGTATTTTACACATTTTGTTCACAGGGGATATTGTTACATATGACTCTCATGGGACTAGCAACAGAGATGCTCTCCGTCGAGTATTTCAGGATCAGGACATTGAGGGTTTGATTGTTCGATGGCGGAGGATTGTGGATTTGTATGCGACACTACCAATAGTGCTAGCTAGATTCACTAGAGGTTTCCTTTGCCCTGATCGTAGGTCAAAGGAATTCCTCATTGGCTGGGGTAGGACATTGGAGAGCATGTTGGTACATGGTACCAGATATGTGTGGGGGATGTGCATGTTAGCACATCTTTACCATGATCTTCATTCCATTGTGTACCTAGGTGCACGTAGTATATCCATAGGGGTGACCCTGTTATAGATATGGGTGTGGGAGCATTTTTCTATTTATCAGCCATTTCCCATTACAGACAGACCAACCCGGAGACTGTATGTATTCAGATATAGTGGTCGGTTCACACAGGCCCAGATGGGCAAGTTAGAGCACTGGAGCAGAGTTTTTGATGATACTAAGACAATGACATGGCACCCATACCTTAACTGTGAGGAGTGGGATGAGGATGATATAGTATTGGGCTTCCTTTGTGACTCTATGTACCTCATTGGTCAAACTCCTTTTGTGATTGAGAGATTTCTATTGCATCTGGTGTACAAACAGTATGGCATTATTCAGTGTATGCCATAGGGGGTAGCCCACTATGCACGATGTCAGATGGATATTCCGGATTGGGGTCCCACATTATCTTATGATGTTGTAGTAGAGGGGTATAGGAAATTATAGCCATCTCCCTAGGACATGCGGAGGGATATTGCAGAGGCACCTGTGACAGAGGAGTGCGCGACATTTTTGGCTTTCGTCCCCCCTCCTCACATCACCATTCTTGATGAGCCCGCACCATTACCAGTAGAGGAGGATGTGGCAGAGGATGTCACCGGGGGTGAGGGTGATATCCCAGTAGATGAGAGCTTAGAGAGTGATAGTGAGGATAGCAGCAGCAGTGGGGACAACTATGGTGGTAGTGGAGGAGACCAAGGGACAGGGCCAGCCATCAGTAGTGGTCCATCTTCGAGCAGGCCTCGCAAGAGGTGAGCAGTGACTGTGCTACCTATGGATTATCAGAGACAAATTTTAGGCTTGCAAGCATGGGTTCAGACACTACAGGGGTAGTTGGTAAAGGCTCAGGGTATGCTTGTGCAGACCTAAACCCAGATGTAGACACAGGCACAGGCTCATGCATAGGCCTTAGCACAGGTACAGGGGCAGTTAGCCAGTATGTAGACACAGGTTGATACCCTGACAGTCGAGAGAGACAGTGCACAACAGATTACTGAGAGGGCATAGGAGACAACGGAGACTCTCCAAAGAGTGGCTAATGGCACCTTTATAGGTGATTATATGAGAGAGGTTTTATGGGTTGGCCGAGAGGCCGAGTTATACAGAGGCTGATACCATGATCCAGTGCCTGTCGAACGCCGAGTCAGTTATGCCCCATCAAGATCAGGGTGGACTCATACATGAACATTCAGTGAGGGGGTGACATAGCCTCCACACAGAGATTCCAGAGATCTGGGTCCATCTGGGGGTGGTGGTGCTACAGGTCCTATTAGGTCTACTCATTCTGGCAGTAGTAGGTCATAGAGGCCATTGTGATCCTCATTGATGTATTTTATGATGTACCTTCTTGTATGATGATGTATTTTTATGACTTCATTGTATACTTGACACTTGAGATGCATTTGATATGATATGTTGATGGCTTCATGATTTCTATGTGATGGATGTTTTTATTTATATGATTCTATGATGATCTAATTCTAAATGTGACGATGTAATGATGATTTTACTTGAATGCGATGATGTAATGATAATTGTATGTGTAGAATATGATATATAGATAAATGATTTGATGTGATAACATGTATGGATAGTTGGATAAATGCTTTTTTATTTTCAAATATGATAATGATGAATGATGATCTTATGATGTATACTATATGTTTTTGATGATTTTTATGTCAAGTATACTCAATCTCTTTTGTAGATTAGATAATCATTGATTGAAACTCTTTATGCCATAAATACTTTGTAGATAATGAATCATGATGAATGCAATCTAATTTTAACATGCAGCTATATGCAAAAAAAATGTCATTTTAATAGTCTTTTTGTGCTTGGTATCATCATAGAGCTTTATTGAATGTTGAAAGTGAATACAAGCGTAAATGGTTGTGTTAATCCAATGACAACCTGAGTACTTCTTTCATGATTTTTGATATTACAATCGAACATAAGCATCTAGGTATAATTGAATCGAGATGACCTGAGCATTCATTGCGTAAACAGGCAGAGATTATCATTTGACTGTGTGAATTCTGAATGTCATCAGTGATACATTTACATAGCACATCCCCTAACAATTCACACATTTATATGATTATCGTACATACAACAGACAATAAATATATCATTCTTTTTCCTTGTTCCTCTACTTTAATACATCATTGAGTTACTCCAAAGAAATGATAATCAAAAAGGACAAAATATCCATTTTTTACTTAGAGTGTTTCATTCATTTATTAGATTTTAGATCATCCATCCTGATTTTGACATGTTTTTGAATTTTTGAGATTTTGACCAAAGATCTAACCTACTAACCTATCTTAGGGGTCTCGGGGGCTGATCAAAGATAAGCCTTGCCTACGTTACACACGCAGAGACCACGTAGTTCGACTGACATAGACCTATGTTTTTTTTTGGATTTAGCCTTTTCAGAGTTTCCTATTTGACATTTTTTTGGCTTTTCGATATGATACGGATGGTTGATGCTTCTGACGATGATTGAAATTGCACTTTGATCTTTGTTTTTGGTTTTCTACCATCGAATGCAATTGATACGTTTGGATTGCCCCTAGATATCTAGATGTTGCCTCCAAGCTATGGAGTTATATGTTGACTACGTGACATGACTTTGATAGTGGATGTAATGATGGCCAGACGAATGATATGATATGAATTGATACTGACTTTCAGATGAATGATCTTGACATATATCCTAATAGAAGGGAAAGCTGATCTTTGAATCACATATGACGCCTATTTCCAGGTTTTCACCACACGTTTTGATTACACCCGTTGTATTTTTCTTGTTTTTCCCTTTTTTTTTTTGTATTTTGTAGTTTTTATTTATTTTTTATTTTTTTGTATTTTTGTGTTTGCCAAGATGCCTATTTGCTAGGTTTTCACCAAGGAAACAATTTTTAGAATTTTCCCCATGCACTAGGAGACTTTAAGCATAGAATTTTCTAAGATGAATACTGTTGATAGGTTCATCAAACAGATCCCATTTTGACGTTGATAATTGATATGCTCCTGATCCATACACTGATATGACGAAAAATGGACCAAGTCAGTTAGGCTCAAATTTTCCTTTCTTCTCCCTGTCCTATTGATTCCTAGGGTTTTCCTTTAGTACCAAGTCACCAACCTGAAAGACCCTCAGTTTTACCATGTGATTGTAACTCCTTGACATCCTCTGTTGATAAGATGTTAAATGATTAACAGCTTGTAGATGACGCTCATCCAGCAACTCCAGTTCTTGCAGCCTAGATACCCTATAGTCTTCATCTGAAATGATACCTCTGAGTGATACACGAAGGGATGGAATTTCAACTTCAATGGGAAATATGGCTTTTGATCCATATACCAAAGCAAATGGTGTAGCTCCCATTGGTGTTCTGATGCTTGTTCTGTAGGCCCATAGTGCAGGGTTGAGTTGAACATGCCAATCATGTCCAACATCGTTAACCATCTTTTTGAGAATTTTGAGTATGGTTTTGTTTGAGGCCTCTACTTGGCCATTCCCTTGAGGATAGTACGATTTTGAAAAACAATGTTGGATGTGGAGCTTATCACATAGCTCTTGGACATCTTGATTTTTGAAAGGCCATCCATTATCAGTGATAATGGATTGAGGGATACCATCCCGACATATTATGTAGTTCAAGATGAAAGAGGAAATTTGTTTCCCAATGATGGTAATAAGGGGTACTGCCTCAATCCATTTCATGAAATATTTTGTAGCTATAATAATGAACTTGTGTCCATTAGATGATGATGGATTGATTTTCCCTACTAGATCTAAGCCCCATTGACAAAAAGGCCATGTTGTTGTAAAGGGATGCAGTTCTTGTGCTGGTGCATGAACCAGATTGGTGTGAACCTGACATTTGTGACATTTCTTTACAAATTGATATGATTCTTTTTCCATGCACGACCAATAATAACCTAAACGAAGGAGTTTCTTAGCTAGAGTCATTCCACTCGAGTGAGTACCACAAATACTTTCGTGAACTTCTCGTAAGGCCATTTCAGATTCATTGCATTCTAGACATTGGAGTAGGGTACCATCAAGACCTCAATGATAAAGGATATCTATGATTAATGTATGTCAGGCGGATTGGCAGATAAAGTTCTATTTTTGGTTCCTAGAAAGATATGGAGGAAGAATATCATCTTTTAGGTAATCATAGGTTTTTTCATAGATAGAAGGTTCAATGGTTTCTATATGGCATATGGTAGTGGATTTCGAGTGATAATGGGAAGGACAGGATACTTGTTCTACCATAAACTCATAACAAACATGCTTCTCAGGTAATTGTAGTAGTGAAGCAATCATAGCCATGGCGTCTGCAGCTTTATTCTCTTCTCTTGGAATCTGATCAAACTTGGTATTTTTAAAAGATTGTTTTAGATAATCTATTTGATGTTTGTATGGCATCAACTTTTCATCTTTGGTTTGATATTCGTCATTCACTTGATAAATGACTAGTTGAGAGTCCCCATACACTTGTAAGTCCCTGATTTTCCATTAAATAGCCGTGTTGACCCCAATAATCAATGCTTCATATTTTGCCACATTATTTGTACATTGAAACATGAGTCTATATGACTTTGGAATTATGTGTTTGTGGGGGGAGATGAACAATATTCTTGCTCTCGATCCTTGTTGTGTACATGATCCATCAAAATAGAGAATCCATTGTTGAGGCATAGCTATCATAATGTCTACATTTGGAAATTCCATTGTCATTGGGTGATCATCTGGTAGAGGAGCTTCAGCTAGCTATTCAGTGATTACTTGTACCTTGATTTCCTTTCTTTCGACATATTGAATGTCAAATTCACTTAGGAGCATAACCCATTTTTCCAATCTACCTGTTAAGGCAACTTTACTTAGTAGATACTTCAAAGGATCAATCTTTGCAATTAACCTAATTGTATGAGCCATCATGTAGTGTCTCAGCTTTTGAGTAGCAAACACCACTACTAAGCAAGAATTTTCTATGAATGTATAGTTTATTTCATAGCCATTTAAAGTTCTACTGATGTAGTAGATGGCATGCTCTTTTCCTTTATTATCCTCTTGTGCTAAAAGTGCCCCTAATGAGATATCAGTTGTAGCAATATACAATATGAGGGGTCTTCCTTCTGTTGGTGGCGTGAGAACAAGTGGTGACATTAGATATTGTTTGATCTGATTGAATGTTGCTTCACACCTCTCATCCCACATGAAAACAATGTGTTTATGCAATAGATGATTGAAAGGATGACTTTTATCTGCCAGCTTGGAGATGAATCTTTTGATTGATTGAAGCCGTCCTTGTAGTGATCTGAGCTAGCTGATGTTTCTAGGAGGTGGCATCTCCATTATAGCTTTGACTTTTGCTGGATCCACTTCAATGCCTTTTTCTAAGACAATGTACCCTAGCAATTTTGCTGATGTAACCCTGAAGACACATTTCTTAGGATCTAACCTGACATTGAATTTCTCCATCCGTGTGAAGATTTTATCTAGGATATGTAGATGTCCTTCCCTAGTAGTAGATTTTTCCAAGATGTCATCCACGTAATCTTCCATGAAGGTGTGCATTATATCGTGGAAAATTGTCGTCATAGCTCTTTGATAAGTGGCTCCTGCATTCTTTAAACCAAATGGCATGACGTTCCAGCAGAAGGTTCCCCATGGACATGTAAAACCCATATTTTCTTGATCTTCTGGAGCTATTCTTATTTGATTGTACCCAGAGAAACCATCCATGATTGATAACATGGCATGCCCTGCCGTTAAGTCCACAATGATGTCTATATTCGGTAATGGAAAATCATCCTTCGGGCATGCTTTATTGAGATCCCTGAAATCTGTGTAGATTCTGATGCTATTGTCTGGCTTGGAAACAAGCACAAGATTTGATATCCATTCGGCATAATCTATAGACCGTATGAATCCAGCATCCATTAATTTCGTTAGCTCCATTTTGACCATCAATGCAATGTGAGGATGCATCTTTCTTAATTTTTGCTTGACAGGCTTGATTCTTGTAGGCAAAGACAAGTGATGCATAAGAAGATTGGGATCTAAGCCTGGCATATCAAAATATGACCAAGCAAAGTTGATGGTTCTTGCTTTGAAAAATTTGATAAATCCCGGTCTCTCTTGATCAGTCATTGATTCTGCTAGATGTAGAACTTTTTCCTTCTCTTGTGTGCCAATGTCCACCGATTGTGTAGGTTCGACCAGAACTGAAGATCGCTCATGATAATGTTCTGGGAGAGTGTCAAATCTTCCATCCGTCAGTGCCTCAGAAAGGTTTTCACTGTTAGATGCGTTCTTTATTTTTACTTTTTCCAGATCTAATGCTGCCATAGAATGGTTTTCACCATTAGATCTATTTTCCCTGTTGTCAATTTTGCAATTGGAAGATTTGACACCCTCCTGCTGAGTTGTATTTTTATGAGTAGTATAGAGAGAATTTGTATCAGGTTCAGTATGACATAGGAAATACACGATGGCATCATCATTTGCAAATTTTGGTACAGTCAAAGGTTCGATAGGTTCCCAATTAATAAGTTCTGGATGGATTAATGGCATGGTATCATCGGATTGGTGTAGGTCAATGGAAGTAAGGGTGAGGACAGCAACATCATCATAATTTTCATTTGGGATATCGAGATCCATGATGGTACCCTCTTCGAAATCATCTAGCTCACTCAAATTATGTTCGTCCTCACTAGAGTCATCGATATTTAGTGATCCCTTGACGAATGGTCTAGACCCAGAGCCTTGGCCCTCCTCACATGTAGGTGTATATTTTTGAATCATATCGATTGGAATATCAACGACAAGTAAATCACAAGGTAAGGCCCACTCATATTCATTTGAGTCTGTTTCAGAACCATATCTAAAGTGAAGGATATTTTCCATAGTTGTCTTTGTTAGCTCCCGTTTCTCTTCTTCAGAGTATCCTAGTCCTAGTTTTTCTTTTGTGTGGAGAGTGAGAGGTGTGATAGGTTCTGAGATTCCCTCCTCTCTTAATCCCACAGGCCCTTGTCCTTCATAACCCATCTTTTCAAGAATAGCTTTTCCTTTTCCATACTTGTTTGTGTTGATGTTAATATTTTTGATACCGATCTCAGATGTTGATGTTTCTTCATCCTTGTAAAGCCAATCCAGGATCGCTTTATTGTCTATTTCTTCTACTATAGTTTCGGATTTTACAAATGTATTTTGAAGAGCTGTGCTAGGTAAAGATGTCAGAGGTTTGATCATTGATGGTTGACCATATTTCCTAGGAGATGGCATTAACTATGATAAGTTAAGCGATTGCTCCATTGAGTATTGTCCCATTCCTTTATCTGTCAACTGAAATTGCTTCTGAAAGTTGTCTGATAGAGAAGTTTGTGTACCTGGAATGTTTGTTTCAACATGAATTGTTTCCTTTTCTTTACCTTTCTTTTGCACCCACTTGGTAGTGATGCTTGGACTTTGTTCGTTCTTGGATGATGATGAACTTGAAGCTTCCCTATTGTGAGGGACAAAGGTGTCTTGAGACACTCTCAATGTGTCACAATGTTGTGGATGATTATAATCAACAGCTATGGTCACATATTTTCCATTCACTAGAAACTTTAGGCATTGATGGTATGTAGAAGGTACGGCCTACATTTCATGAATCC